>CBVK0100228116.1:0-25859 GCA_900067695.1 Picea abies | reverse complement strand
GACAACAACCAATCTTCCAATAGTTGTATACATTGACTGCATGCATATGCAGGTTGTAGTGAGTCAGGGCACGTGCACACGTTGGGTGCACTATTGATAGGTCACATACCTATTGACAGATTGACATCTGTTGAGGATTGTTGCTTCATCTCAGTTGGTGCTGAGGATGTAAGCTGAGTGTTGCATTATAGAGATGGTGCTCTTGTAGAGTTGTACTCTATTCAGTTGTTGTTGATAAACCCCCAGATTTTTGTCCATAATAAAAAGAAAAATTGTACATACATCTTGTGTTCTTTGTGTTCCTTGTAGTGATGACTTGATGATGATATATTTCTGATATATGTTCTCATCTAACTGGTTATAAATGACAGCAATGGGTAATGAATAAATGTTGAATGTTAACTAAGGAGTTTTTTTTAAAGAGGGAAGATTTTGATAAAAGGATTCCCACACTCATTCACCCCCCCTCTAAGTGTGGTAGGTGTGTCCAACAGTTAGTATCAGAGAGAACCTTCACTAAAAACCTTAACAATATTGAAGGAGATCCATAGACACACAAATGGATGATGAATTTCCAATCCTTGATGAGGAAAACTATTCTACTTGGAGAATAGAGATGAGATTACATTTGAAGACAATGGGAGAAGTGATTTGGAAGGAAACCAATGGTGGATCAATTCCTTTGAAGAACAAGTCAAAGTTTGCAACTGAAAGGGAAGGAACTAATAATGATGCATTGGATCGCAAGACCAATCTTAGTGGAATCTCAAACCCTATCAAAGAGAGGATGGGACAATGCACTTCCGCCAAGGATCTATGGCTAAAGCTAGAGGAGAGATATCAAAGCAAGAAGGAGAAGGAATAAATTAAAGACCACTCCATCAAGATTATCAAAGGTAAATAATCATCAAAAACCCTTGATTGTATTATTTCTAGATGTGATCTTGAAAACATTTCAAATGAAGACAAAGAATCAAGTGATGATGTTAGCACAAATGAAGATCTTGGAGACATTTCAAATAAAGGCAAAGAATCATGTAATGATGTTGGGAAGATTTAAGATATTGAAGGTAAACAATCTCCAAAGACTCTTGATTGCAATGATTCAAAATCATAAATGATTTTACAGGCTAAATTTTGCAAATGGGCTAATTTTCCATGTTTTTTTTCTAAAAAACGATTCTCCAATTTCGATTTTTTCTAAAAACAATTAGTCCAAATTCCATAGAATAAAATTATTTTACCTAAAAAGTTGCCAAAAGTTTATAGAAACTATATAAAATCCTTAGAAATTTGGATATTTTTATAAAACTATAGCTGTTGTGCTACTTATATGTCTAATATAATGGACTCATTAATTATCAATCCGAGATTCGTAATCAACAGAGTTACAAGACACCAATAAGAAAGGTAATTCCTAATGTCATGAGTATATAATTAAACTAGATTATGCAGGCTAGAAACAAATCAAAATAACAAACTATAATGTACTTTGGTTGTCTTTCACAGAGAGGCTATATATTTTATTATGGCACATGAAAGTATGAGATGGAATTGGTTTGATAGATCAACTTTGATGTCTAGCCTAGAAACTAATTATGCAGTCCACACTTTCTGAAAGGAAATCACACATCAATCAACATAGCATAGGTAGTTCAATAGTCAATATGTTAGTTCTGTTGTGGTTCACGATGAACTTCACTAGTTCTTCTCCAAGTAGTTTTGACTATTGCTGCCAACAGCTATGATCACTCAAGGAAACCAAACTCATGAGAACAGAAACATAGCATATGTAAAAACAGAGAAATTAAAGATCTAAACAATTATAGAATGGAAATCTTAATCTAAGCTACACTGCTATCATCTAACAAAGTTAAAAATTTAGCTAATTCAATGTTTATACTATTTAAAACAAACACTAATGCTAATCTATGAAGAGGATGACCTTTGTTGGGCGGTGGGCCATTACCGCTTCAACAGGTCAGCTGCTAAAGTCGACAGGAAGCTTGCTTTTAACACACACATGACTCTCACTCACACTTCGAAACATAAAATCAAAACTCTCTTTAACAAATCAATTCATTCTTAATCATAGATAATTAGAACATGGAGGTAAAATGACATTCCATTAATCTTCACTCAGAAAAATGTTCTGTACTATCATGCGCTGCTTACATATTAATGGCATGCTAATTCTCCTCTTCTTCTACCATCCTTGCCACGACTATTTAATAGTCTACATAGTGAAACACAAGGAGGCGAAGTGATTTGCAAATCAATCAACTGTTTACGTTTTATCATTTGGTTACATCCTCAGCTTCATCCTCATGACACGAAGTGCACGAGGATGAGGCAATTAACAAATTGTCCTTAACATAGTCTTGCTAAATGAATAGACATCCACCAATTGGCTTAGGCGAGATCTGACACTTAACTTAGTTCATTAGACTCTTTCATATCAGTATCGGATCGTAACATGCAGATGGTACCAGATCACGACAGGGCACAAAAGGTGGTACCGGATCATGACAGAGCGTGCCTGTTGGTACCAGATCATAACAAAGTGTGTTCGTTGGTACCGGATCACAACAGAGCGTGTTTTTTGGTACTGAATCACCACAGGTAAGATTTAGTACTAGACACATTTAGTACCAGATCAGACAACAACAATCTTGGTGCATAAGTACCGGATCACGACAGAGATGGTACATGAATGCTAGTCATCTAGGGGTCAAAGATTCACATATGACAAATCAAGCATTAGTACATGAAATATTTAATTCCTTAACTCAATAAACCACAAAATACATAAATTAACCATACTTTACCTTATGACCTTATTACTGGCAATTGGTAGTGTTCTTGTCATTCACTCAAGCTTTAGGTAGATCCAAAAAGGTATAGGTGAAGAGTAAAATAAGGTAATGAGAATGTCAATTTCAGGTCTCAACATTCCCCCATGCCAAAATCATTGCATGTCCTCATGCAACTGAAAATAAAACCCAAAATTTTCAAAACTTGAGACTGTGTTCTTTACTTGTGTGGATCAATGATATTGATGGCTGAAGCCTCTTTTCTTAGCTCCCTTTTTATGACCCTAACATATTGTAGGAGTCGCAATACCTTCTTGATCTTGTTAGAGGTCTCTTCATGGTCGTCTTGAATTTGTTGGCTGGTTGCTTTCAACTGCTCATTTTCCTTTTTGATATATCTATCCAAGAGTTGATATTCCTTTACTTCCTATTGGAGTTCCTGATTTTGTTTTTGCAATTCCCCAATTCTTTTCTTCATTTGTTCTTTTGTCAAGTTCTTTTTTGATTCTATCATTGCTGGCTAGGTGCACTCCCCACTTCCTCCCTCATCCCACATAGAGTAATAGTGGCTTGCTCTTCGGTTAGACTAGGGATGTCGTCTTGAATTGGTAAATCCTCAGAAGGGGAGGTAAGGTCGACTGGATCTTCCTGTGTATGAAGGCTAGCTATTGTTTTTCCCTTATTTTCCATGTTCCTTGTGGTTCTTTTACAAGGAGGTACCGGATCAGGGATGCTTACAGGCTTCCTTTTCTTCCTCTCTAATTGTGAAATGGTGACAGGGGGTTGTGCCACAGACTGTTTAATTTTAGTTTCTGAGCTATGCTTCCTTTTCTTCATCATTTTCTGATGGTACTCTTTCTCAACTACCACCATTGAAGTGTCCTCTACTAGTTTTTTTTTACCTTTTGATTAAGATATTTTAGAAATCTTGTTGACTGTGGAAGAGGACCCTTCCTTTTCATGTTGGCTCACTACCCTAGGTGATGGTGGAGTTGTTTTATCCTTCTTTCTCTTTTTCTCTTGGGGTTCTTTACTTTTCTTTGGACCATGCTGCGTTTCCTCCATAGATTTGTTTCCTATGGGAAGGTGTTGTGTGATAAGGGTTTTCCAACTAATCCTCTGTTTCCTAAGCTCATGCAAAACTAGAATTTTAATGAAACCTTGATGGTAGATGCTATTCTTTTCTATTTTGGAGATGGATTTAACACCCCTTACCATTTTATTCAAACTCATCCATAGAAAATAGGGAAAATCGATTTCAGGGCCTCCTTCAAAATGCAATAGGAGCCTAAGGTGATAAATGAAAGTCACAGCATACCTACCTTCACAGGTGACAAATTGTTGAAGACTGGTAATCATTGGATGGTATTCTTCTTTGATGTAGTTTCTAGGGATCCCTTTCTTCCAGTCAGGATGGTAATGATCTTCCTTCAAGAATTGTTGGCACATCTCTTTGTTAATTCCCACACCTTTGAAGTATTTAGCTCCTCTGCTAGGCAGTCCCGTAACCTCCCATATGGTTTCTTTATTAATTATCAGTTGTAGATTGCCTATACATTCCCTCTCTCCATCATAACCTTGTATAAATTCCTGAGATATCTTCTCGTTCCAGGCTGTAAATTTTTCTAGAAATGGTATCCACCCCAATATGGCATATTTTTCTTGACATAATTGGTATTCCTCGGTTTTCCTATAAACTTGGAAAACTGGTTCATGTCCAGTAACGACCATTGTTATATGTTGAGAAAAGGATTGGCTGTAGCACCAGGGTTTAGTGAATTGATGGAGGGTTTGGTACCAGAAAGGAGAAGGCTCGGAACTGGAGAAAATCTCACGACAGGGGGAAGTATGGTGATAGTGTTGCGAATGGTAAGTTTAAGTGAGGGTGTTGTATGGAAAAATTATGACCAAATGAGGCTTATCTGGATGGATTAGCCACCAGATAAGCCATTTCATATCTACCCATTACTGTAATGATGAGGATAAGATGTTGGGTATCAGGGCATCATTTTAGAATAGGTGATTGGACGTTCGATGGTGAAATTAATGTTGGATCGTGGTTCATGGTATAATATAGGTTCGTGAATTTGCTTGAGGACGAAATATATTTGTGGCTTATCATTGCTATGCATGCTTCATATTTTGATATGATTTTTTCCTTTAACCATGTTCAAGAGTTATGAGAGGATTAATTAGGTTTAGGCATATAGGTATGAGAGATAGGCACATGGGTTTAATACTAAGGTTGTAAGATCTAGTATAGCTTTTCATATTTATTTTAGTTTTATGAGCATAGGAAAATAAATACCATTTTACCTTTGCTTTCACCTTTGTATGATCGATTCCCATAGTATGTGTGACTGCTTGTAAATTGTCAAAATTCATTTTTTTAGACTGAAGCTTCTTGAAAACTTGGTACGAGAATGTCCTGTACTTCTGATGTGCGTATCTTCTTTTGTATTTGGTTCTGTAGAGTGATCATTTGAGTCTGTAAAAGAGTTCTGAAGGGGATCTTTGACCTTCCCCTTGCCGAAGATGTTTTATATCTGTAGGCAAGAAGATTCAACATTTGATATCATAATGGAGAAAAGATGACAAGAGTAAAGAAAATCAATCAAATTTTAGAAGCACAACTTATCACTTATCATATGATATAATGCCAAAAATGAAATTGCCCCTTTTGTAATGGATTATTGACAGAGGTAGCATTCAACAATGAAATAGGAGAATACATATATGTTTGCATCTCATGCCAAATAAATGAAATTTCCCTTCTTTTAATGGAATATTGACAGAGGTAGCATTCAACAATGAAACAAAGGAATATATATGTTTGTCATAAGAATAGATCCCACCTAACTTGCTTCAAAGTTTTACTATCATTGGATGTTATAGATAAATTTCACAATACGAGTAGATTAGGCTCCCTAGTTAGGGCTCCACTCTTAAGAAGTTTTCCTTCTTAGATAGTGTAGGCTTTAGATGTCAGATCGGTAAGTTGACTTAGGGTGATTCTCAAATGGACATTTTCTTGGAGAATTATATTACTAATTCATCTGGGATTTTGTATCTCATAAGAGCCAATAATGACCTTTACTCTTTTTGTTTTGGATGGCAAAAAGTGGATTTTTCAATCAAACAAGTATAGATGAGACATGTTTCAACTAGAACCCACTGCCAGCAAGCCTGTTCAGTACTTCGATGGGGTAGTTGTGATAATTAGTGAGAGGTGCCTTCCCCAGGCAGAATGCCCCATTGCCAACAGGCCTGTTCAGTACCCTGATGGGTTTGCCTAGTCATACCACAGACTGGTACCCACTGCCAACAGACCTATTCAGTATCTCGGTGGGTTAGTCTCTTAAACCCTTTTTCCATCAGAGGCTTCTTGTCCATAGTCACCTATTTTGGTTTGTATTAAAGAGTGATTTGCACGATGACAGGGGAGGTTCATTTGAAAACCTTTTTACAGGGTGGGATGGTATTGGGTTGGAAGGCATATACTCTTCCTTTATATGTCTTTTAAAGATTTGTCTAAAGGAAAAATGAACTTTTATGCACATTATTTCTTTAGAGTGATCTAGATGTATAATTTTGTCTGAAGTTGTCCATATGAGAATGACCTAAAGTTTCCTTGGGGTACTGGTACATCCTCTGCCATAAAAGTTTTGGTAGTGTGCCCATGGTAGAGAGTGTTCATATACTCATAATATATATATATATTTTAAGTCATGCTGAAATGTTGGGTAAAGGAAACTTCTAGTCATTAAAGTGGATTATGGTTCTTTGAGAAATCATAGGTAAAGATTGTGCCCCTCTTTTTTTAGTTTGTTTTTAAGCAACAGAACCAAAAGAAATTGAAATACTTCTCAACAACAGAACCAAAAGAAATTAAATTACTTCTCAGCAATAGAACCAAAAGAAATTAAAATACTTCCCTTTAGTTGTCAGCAGAAGGGATGCCATTTGATAGTGCTTTTGGCTTCGTGGTTCCATCTTAAGTGGTTGTTTCATGGCTTCATACTTTAGATTAATTAACATAAGATTCTAAAATATGCTTTGTCAATATGTCTTGATAGTACTGTAGAAAGACAAACTCTGGTACTAGACTGGTACTGGACCATAACAGGGTTTCTAGTACCGAAACAGAACAAAATATTGTTGATGCCTACAAATGATATTTAGCAAATTCATGAAGGATCAAATAGATTATTTAAATATTTGCTTATGAAAGAAAGAAAATTTGCGAAAGTAAAATAAAAGGAGGTAAGGATCTTTTGTTACCTTCAACTTATTAACAAAATTCGATCCACACCTATATACAAAAGTTTCAAATAAACCACTCAATTAATGTGGGTTAGTAGGAGGATCTCCTTCCTTACTGATCATCTGCATGTCTGAATTCTATAGTATACGAGTCAGGAATTCTTCTTTTGATAGAGGCTTGTTGTAAAGTTGCAATCGGTGACCATTCACAAGTAGTGGTGTCTGTTGTTCATCAATTGTCTTTATCCTGATTGAACCATTATTGTAGATAGTGTCAATTTCGTAAGGTCCCATCCAATAGGTGGTTAACTTACCTTTGAAGTTCTTGAATATGTTGTCATACAATAGGGCCCAATCTCCTTGTTGAAATTTTTTCTTTTTGAGATACTTGTCATGCCATTTTGTTCTATGTTCTTGAATGAGGGTAGTCCTTTGAAGTGCTTCCTGCCTGGTTTCATCCAACTCATTAAGCTGCAAGAGTCTTTGTTGTTGGGCTTCATCCAAGTTCATGCCAATTTGTACTGCAGTCCTGAAGGTTTTGATTTGAAATTCTATGGGGAGAAGCACCTGCTTCCCATACACTAACTCATAGGGTGTATGTTCCGTTGTATTCCTGCAGGTGATTCTATAAGCCCATAAGGCTTCTAATAATCTGTCAACCCAATCCTTATGGTGCAGTTGTACTGTTTTAGTAAGAATGGACTCAATAAATTTGTTGGTGGTTACTACTTATCCATTTGCTTGTGGATGATAGGGTGTATATTTCCTGTGTTTGATTTGGTACTGTTCTGTAACAGCTTTGACTAGATGAGAGGTAAATTGGGTTCCCTGATCAGTCACAATTTCTCGTGGTACACCAAATCTAGTAAAGATATCATTAAAAAGGAAATCTACCACTAATTGTTCACTGGCAGCTGGTAAAGCCTTTGCTTCAACCCATTTAGTCACATAGTCAGTGCATACAAGTATATACTTTTTCTTTTTAGATGCAGGGTTAATGGGACCTGCAAAATCTAATGCCCATTTCTCGAATGGTTCAATGACTACTTGGTCTTGAAGTGGCATTTGGTCTTGTGTAGTAGGCTTACCCATTCGTTGACATTCATCACAATTGGATACATAGGTTTTAGCATCTCTGAAAATATGAGGCCAGTAGTAACTTGAATGCAGAACTTTGTAAGTAGTCCTTTTGTCTGCGAAGTGTCCTCCACAGGGGCCATCATGGTAGGCTTGTAAAATATCATGAATTTCATCTTCCCTTACACATCTCTTGATTACCAAATCTGGTCCTATTTTGTAGAGGCAATCATCGTGCCACATGTAATTTGCACTTAGTTGAATTACTTTCTATTTTTCTCTAGGAGACAATTTCTGAGGCATCTTCCCTGTCACAAGATAGTTAGCGACATTTGCATACCACAGAGTGAATGTAGAAATAGAAAATAAATTTTCATCAGGAAAGTTATCTTCTACTGGTGCATTATCTCCCAAATGAATCATTCTAGATAAGAAATCAGCCACAAGATTATCTTTACCAGGTCTAACAATAATATTGATATTAAACTCTTGTAATAATAAAATCCATCTTGTAACTCTAGGATTTGTTACTGGTTTGTTCATTAAGAATGAGATGGCTGAATGATCAGTGTGTACAAAAGCTTGATATTCTGTAATATAATGTCTAAATTTATTGATAGCATGGACTACAGCTAGCAATTCCTTTTCTGTGACTGTATAATTAACTTCAGTTGGAGACAGATTTTTACTGACGAAGTAAATAGAATAGGGCATTTGATTTTCTCTTTGTCCAAGGACTGCCCCAAGGGATCTGTCTAAGGCATCGGTATAGATATGAAAAGGAAGGGACCAATTTGGTCCTCTTAATACAGGGGTAGTTGACAGTTTATGTTTTAGAATTTCAAAAGATATTTGGCATTCATCATCCCACTTAAATTCAACTTCTTTGGATAATAATTTAAATAAAGGGGTAGCTAGGCTTGTAAAATTCAGAATGAATCTTCTATAGTAGACAGCATGTCCTAAAAAGATTTGGACTTCCTTTTGTGAGGAAGGTATTTTGATTTGTGTGATGATATAAATCTTTTCCAGATCAACTCTCATCCCAGAACGGGAAATGTGATGTCCCAAAACAATACCTTCAGTGAGCATCATTTTTTATTTTTCATTACTTAAGGAAAGGTTAGCTTCCTTACACCTAATCAAGACTTTTTCTAAATTGGCCAATGCTTCTTGGAAGTCTTTTCCATGGACTGTAAATTCGTCCATGTAGACTTCCACACAATCATTGGTCAAGTCAGAGAAAATGGCTAGGAAAGCTCTTTGAAAAGTGGTTGGGGCATTGCAAAGTCTGAAAGGGAGCACCCTATAAGAATATGTTCCCCAAGGGCAGGTGAAAGTGGTCTTTTCCTAGTCTTTGGGTGCTATTTGTATCTAGTTGTAACCACTAAACCCATCCAAGAATGAAAAATACTTCTTTTTGGACAGGGTATCCAGCACTCGATCAATAAATGGTAAGGTAAAGTAATCCCTATGGGTGGCTTTGTTTACTCCCGGAAGTCTACACATATCCTCCACTTACCATTTTTCTTGGGAACTATGACAAGTGGAGATACCCATTGACTATCTGAAATGGGGTATATGAGATTGGCTCGGAGGAGTTTTTGCAATTCCTCTTTTACAATATCTTTAAGGGCTGGATTCATCCTTCATTGAGGTTGTCTGACTGGTTTGATTTGGTCATTAGTGTAGATATGATGTGTGCATGTGTCAGGGTGAATGCCTTTCATGTTTGGATAATCCCATGCGAAGGCATCAAATTGTCTTTGGAGCATTTCAATTACTTGTATCTTTTGTTTTGGTTCCAAACTAGAGCTGATATACAAAGGTTTTCCTGGGCTAATCTCAACAAGTTCAGTAGTTTCTTCCTTATCTGAGGAGGCTGGTGATAAAGTGTATAATTGAGTGATATCAGGGTGCCAAGTTTGTTGAAATTCAGAACTAAAAATATGTGAGAATTCTGCAAAAGACCTTGTGTATTCAATGCAATTTGTGTCATCCAAAAATAAGCTTAAGATTTGTTCATCTGATTGTTCTTGTATTCCTCCTAATTGTTCAAGTGTTAACAAAGGTTTGATGCAATCTTCCTCTCCATAAGGGTTTTCTAACCAAATAGGTATTTCCTGTGTCGATTGGGCAGGAGGGAAGAGAACAAGTTTTTGTCTATGTGTGCCATTGGATATAGTCATCTCACTAGACTGACAGCTGATAAAGGCATCTTCTGTGGCCAGCCAAGGGTGGCCAAGAACCATAGGGTGTCCTGGTTTGGAGGATGATTTAGAATAGATGACTAAAAATTCTACTGGATATTCCCAAGAAGCTAGGGTGACTGTGACATCATCTAGACTTCCTGCAGGGCTAATGACTGACTTATCTGCCAACTTGATCATGGTTTGGGTTGGTCTTAGCTGATTGATTTGGAGCTTATGCATAGTTTCAAAAGGAATTACATTAATAGTTGCACCCAAATCAATGAGTGTGTTTGGTAGATAAATGCCATTAATTTCAATAGTGACAATTGGGCTTCCAACATCATTATATTTGTATGGCATTTCATAAATGAATTCAGATAATTGTCCCACTACCTAAACAAGACAAGGTTCCTTCTTCTTTCTTCCTAGTTTCTTAATGAAAATATCCCTTATAATTTTGGCGTAAATAGGGATGTCCTTAATAGCTTGTAGCATAGGTATTTTTATGCACACATTTCATAATTCATCTTCTATATCTTTGTGCACGGGTGGGTCAGGTTTTTTCACTAATAGTCTTTCAGGGTAAGGTGGAAGATTAATTTGTTGGGGTACTCGTACAGACTAAGAATTAATTAGGATAAGAGGAGATGCCTCCTCTTCTTCAGAGGTGGTTTGAGTGTTTTCTTCCTTAGAATGATTATCATTTTCTTCCTAAATTATTACTGCAGGATCTGATTGGTTTACTACTTTCCCCGATCGTAGTTGAATTTCATAGGTGGGAAAGGTTTGAACTTTTGTATTCTGCATAGGGTGGGTGGGTCAATTATTGAGGTTAGGGATTGGCTGGGCAGGGATTGTTGTTGGTCTCGGAGGATTGTGGGCAGCTTGGTTTTGTGGTTGTTGATTGGGATTTATAGATACTTGTTGCTGTTGATTATGATTCAAGGGGGTTGTAAATTGCTGTTGTATAGGAGGTGGGAGTAAAGCTTGCATCTGTGGTGGGTTGAATCCAATTAGTAATTGGGAAATGTTTGCAGGGTACTGTGGAAATGTAGGGTAAGAGGGATTTCCATGCATAGGTCCCCTCCAACCTTGTTGCCAAGGTTGGGTTTGTTGAGGTGTCCATTGTGGATAAGTCATTGGGGAAGGACCCCATTGTTGTTGTTGATATTGTGTATTGGGATCATAAAATGTATTGGGATTTTGGGATCTTCAAGGTCTTCTAGAAGGGTATGGATGTTCTTGTGAGAATCCTCCTCCCCTATACATGGTTTGTAGTTCAAGCAAGGTTGGACACTTAGATGTGGGGTGTTCTAGTGTACACAGACTGCAGATTTTTATGACATTTAATGGGCATTCTTTCTCGTTGTTGTGCTTTTTTTGGCATCTTTGACAAAATATTGCTAAAGCATCTTCTTCTTGTTTCTTTTTCAGTTTCAGAGTATCTAATTGGTTACTTATTGTGCTCAATATGTTTTTTTTAAAGTTCTCCAACAAGTTTCCTAACTCAGTTTTGGTGACTATCCCTGAACTTTGTTTTGTATTTCTTCTAAAAGGATCCCTTGGTCCTTTACTTGTTTTAGCTTGTCCTCTTGAATATATCCTACAATAATCTGCAATTTTTGAAAAGGGTTTTCGGTGTACATCTCCTGAACTCAACAAGTTTAAAACTTCTATACAATCATCCCTAAGACCTTTCAAGAATACAGTTCTTACTACAGCTGGGTCTAAGGTGAATAGCTTTGACTTTTGATAGTTGTATAAGAACCTTTCTAAGTAGTCTTCAGAACTTTCATCTTTTGTTTTAACATTATCCTTACAATAGTATTGGTATTTTCATAAAAATGTGTCTTTCATTTGATCCCAAGAAAGGATTGTATTTTCTCCTAAGCTCATGAACCATCTTAAGGCTGAATCTTTCATTGTAGCAGGAAAAAGATTAAGTTTTTGGGCATCATCTGAGTAGTTATAGTTTCTACATAATATGTCAAACTCAAATAAAAATAAATCTGGATCTTCAGTTGACATACCTCTGAAAGTGGGTAACGATGATAGTGGGATATTCTTCATCCTGGCGTTTCTGGAAATATCCAAGATTGGAAACCCAAAGGTCTAAGTCTCTGTAGCTACATTTCCTTCTTCTTCTGTCATTATACTAATGGATGGTTTAGAAACTGGATTTTTTGTGTCTCCTAAATGTTCAACAGACTCACGTTCTGCCTATCCCAATACTGATTCTTCCGTTTTAGGTTCTCCTCCTGGAGCCTTGTTGGCTCCCCTTGAATTTTCTGTTGGTGGAATTTTTCCTACACCAGTGTCAGTTGGATTAGTGGGGGGATTTGTTTTTGAATCTTTGGAGCTTGCAAATCTACCCTTTTTATCTCTATATCTATTCATAAAATGGAAATTTGATTATTTAGCTAAATTGAAATCCTAATTCTATCTAGAAGGTAAGAAGGAAACCTGGCTTCAAAGAACCCCACTCTAGTGGCCGCGTGGCTCTTCACTCATGTCTTAAACGTTTTATCCTCCTCCCTCAAGCAACCTTTTAAAACATTAAAATTTATGTAAACAATCTAACCTAAAAGTTACTTCCTACTGTTTGCAACTCCCCGACAACGACGCCAAAATGTTGTGCTACTTATATGTCTAATATAATGCACTCATTAATTATCAATCTGGGATTCGTAATCAACAGAGTTACAAGACACCAGTAAGAAAGGTAATTCCTAATGTCATGAGTATAGAATTAAACTAGATTATGCAGGCTGGAAACAAATCAAAATAACAAACTACAATGTACTTTGGTTGTCTTTCACAGAGAGGCTATATATTCCATTATGGCACATGCAAGTATGAGATGGAATTGGTTTGATAGATCAACTCTGATGTCTGACCCAAAAACTAATTATGCAGTCCACAATTTCTGAAAGGAAATCACACATCAATCAGCATAACATAGGAAGTTCAACAGTCAATATGTTGGTTCTGCTGTGGTTCACAATGAAATTCACTAGTTCTTCTCCAAGTAGTTTTGACTATTGCTGCCAACAGCTATGATCACTCAAGGAAACCAAACTCATGAGAACAGAAATAGAGCATATGTAAAAACAGAGCAATTAAAGATCTAAGCAATTATAGAATGGAAATCTTAATCTAAGCTACACTGCTATCATCTAACAAAGTTAAAGATTTAGCTAATTCAATGTTTATACTATTGAAAACAAAAACTAATGCTAATCTACAAAGAGGCTGACCTTTTTTGGGTGGTGGGCCCTTGCCGCTTCAACAGGTCAGCTGTTGAAGTCTACAGGAAGCTTTCTTTTAACACACACATGACTCTCACTCACACTTCAAAACATAAAATCAAAACTCTCTTTAACAACTCAACTCATTCTTAATCATTGATAATCAGAACATTGAGGTAAAATGACATTCCATTAATCTTCAGTTAGAAAATTTTTTTGTACTATCATACATTGCTTACATATTGATGACATGCTAACTATCCTCTTCTTCTACCATCCTTGCCATGACTATTTAATAGTCTGCATCGTGAAACACATGGAGGCGAAGTGATTTGCAAATCAATCAGTTGTTTAATTTTTATCATTTGGTTACATTCTCAGCTTCATCCTCATGACACAAAGTGCATGAGGATGAGGCAATTAACAAACTGTCCTTAACATAGCCTTGCTAAATGAATAGACATCCACCAATTGGCTTAGGCGAGATCTGGCAGTTAATTTAGTGCATTAGACTCTTTCATATCAGTACCAGATCGTAACAGGAAGATGGTACCTGATCACGACAGGGCGCAAAAGGTGGTACCGGATCATGACAGAGCGTGCTTGTTGGTACCAGATCATAACAGAGTGTGTTTGTTGGTACCAGATCACAACAGAGCATGTTCGTTGGTATTGGATCACGACGGGTAAGATTTAGTACTGGACACATTTAGTACCGGATTAGACAATAGCAATCTTAGTGCGTAGGTATCGGATCACGACAGAGATGGTACAAGAACGCTAGTCATCTAGGGGTCAAAGATTCACATATGACAAATCGAGCATTAGTACATGAACTATTTAATTCCTTAACTCAATAAACCACAAAATACATGAATTAAGCATACTTTACCTTATGACCTTATTACTGGCAATTGGTAGCATTCTTGTCATTCACTCAAGCTTTAGGTAGGTCCAAAAAGGTATAGGTGAAGAGTAAAATAAGGTAATGAGAATTTCAATTTCAAGTCTCAACAATAGCCAAACATTTTATATTTTGCATATTAAGGACTAGTAAGATTAGCCCAAATTTCTACATTTTAATATAAATATCCATCCTTAAAATCATCCATATTCAAAATGTGATGATGTTGAATTTTTCTCAAGTGAAGAAGATGATCTAGAAACAATTTGTGTAAAGTTTGATGATAGTTATCCCATGGAAGGAATAGAAGAAAATCTATTATAACTTCAAAAAGAAATTGAAGAGGGTTTATATAGATATAGAAGTGATCATTTTTATACACACTATAACTATCTTTCAGATAACACTAAGAAGTTTCTTAGGAGAAGTCAAAGGTACATCTTTAAGTTAAAGGGAATGCTCAAATAACAAGAAGAGAGTTATAAATTAGAAGAAAATGAAGAAGATATCACAAGACTAAAGAATGAGAAAGAAGATATGAAGGTAGAGGATGAGATTAGCAAAATTTTTAAAATTATTTTCCTTCTCAAGACCCCAATTGAAGAAGCCAAAATGATAGAGGAATTATTGAAGAATAAAATAATTGAAAAGGAAGAGTCATGTTGTAAGTTAGAAGCTATTCTTGGGACACCAAATCAAAGGTATGAAAGTATTTTTCATGGGCATTGTTATTCATGTAATTGATATGGTCACAAATCTTTTGAATGTAGATCTTATGAAAGGAGATATAATGGAAGATTTTATTACACCATGAGGTGTTGGAGATGTGATCAAGTAGGACACATTGTTGTTCACTGTAACACCATGAGATGCTACAGCTGTAGTGGATTTGGCCACAAATCCCAGGAGTGATGGAACACAAGAAGAAATTCCATGATGAGAACTTCACATAGCATGGCTAGAAGAAGGAATGAAGTAAGAAAGGGAGAAATATTTGAAAAGATGGATGCTCAGAGCTCAAGTTCTGAGAAGCAGGAACCTCTACAGAGCTCAAGTTCTGAGAAGCAGGAACCTCTATATACGAAGGTTGACCTTGAATATGTCACGTACATACACAATCTCTTGTGCAATAGACCATGTATATGTGGTGAAGCCTAAAGAAAAGGGCTATTCACATTATTGGAGTTTGATGTGATGGTATAACTCTGTGTTGCAAGGTCTAACATTGTTTATTGCAGGTTCTAACACTGTTTGCTGTAGGTTTTCATGGTCTTATGTTAGATCAAGTAAGATGATGATGTAAAATATATCTTGGGTACATGGCACTAACCCATGAGTATGGATTGATGCTGATCAAATGCTCATCTATTGTATTATATAAAATAAAATGTTGGGGTACATGGATGGTACATTTTGATGTTTCATTGATATATCTTATGATGTATTATTGGAACCATATGTTGGTTATCATGGTGGATGCATTTTTCATGTGGTTGGGCTACACATTGAGACATGTAGTTGGTGAGTTGAGTTGATAATCATGTTGTACATCATTGGGGAGTCATATCTTGTTGATGCATGGTTGATATACTTGCTTGGTGCAAGTGATGATGCATGATGGTACACTCATAGATTCTATTGTTGATAGAGGCACATGTTGGCATATTGGTAGATGCACATGGTTGGCATATTGGTAGATGCACATGTTGCCATGTTGATAGAGGCATATGGTTGATACATTCCATGGATGATATCTTTTTGCACATGGTTGATGTACATGGGTCTTGTGCATTGTGGGCACATTTATGGTACATGATGTACTTGGTTGATATATTGTTCATGATTCCTTATTTTTATTGTTTACATTCATGATGCATGGTATGGAACAAGTTTGATGCATGAATAGGTCCAAGGATTAGCATGTGGTAGCATATTGTTCGTCTTACAGATAAGATAGGGGGAGACATACGCTTAGGGGGATTCATTCTTCTTCGCCTGATTCTAGGAGGAGATATTTATCAGATGCATACCTAGAAAAGAGACCTATATTTGAAGAAAGAACACATAGGCATAATTCCAGGAGGAGCACTGGTCACAGGGGGAGTATGTTCAATGTATTTTCAACATTACATCAGAATGATATCCCTTGTTCAAAAGGGCAGAGATTATTTAGAGGAAGATCAAAGGCACTCAGACAGGGGGAGCAACCACAAGAGGAAAATGGCCCTTTGCCATTGATGTCAAAGGGGGAGTGTTAATCACATTGATGTGATTGATGTCTATTGATGGGGAGAGATTGATGTGGAGAGATAGTCACATTGACTATTAATGTAGAGCATGCCTTATCGACATGTTGACATCAATAATTGGTAATTGGTGTTGACATCAATGTTGGAATTTCCATCAATGCCAAAGGGGGATATTGTTGGATCATGTTGTCATTGATGCCAATAGCTTGATTATTTGGGAGATTGTTGGATCATGTGTCATTGATGCAATTGGTTTGATTGATTGATGTCAAGTAATTGATTGATTGATGATTGATGAACAATGTATATGTATTGTCCTTGATGAGAATGATAGATGTCAAAGTGGAAACCAATTGATAAAGATGGATCATTGATATGATGCATAGATGAAGATGGATCAATGAGCTGTCATTGATACATTATGATGCATAGTTTGTTTGATAAAAAGATGACTCATTATTGTCTTATTATGATTTATAAGGTGCATAAATGGATGAACTATAAAGTGGTCCCATTATGGTGAAAACCATCACGGGAAAATGCTTTGTGGATTGCGGTATCCTAGAAGAATGGTTGGAGGACCCATGCTTGTATGTGGAATAATGAGATGAAGATCAATGAAGTTGTTTGTGAAACTATCGTAGATGGATAGTGGTTGTCATGCCATTTCCGGTGGTATGTGGAATGTCACATAACTCCTCATTGTTTGAGAGTTATGGCCTTATGAAGTTAGAGGATTACCATATGAAGACTTGAAGACCCCAAGGTCAAAGAAGTCAAAGTGACCTAAAAGAAGAAATGATTATTTAAATAATAAAGAGGAGTGACAAAATCAAGAAGGAATATTTAAATGATAAAATATCGGAGAGCTTTTTATTTATGGAAAGTGGTTAGCCCTAAAATAATGAAACTAGGTTAAGTGACCTAGAAATGGGTTAAGTGACCTAGAGGATGAAAGTATAAATAAGATAGCTATGGACTCTTGTAAAATATCCTTTGTGTGGATCAATGGAGAGCTTCTTGTGAATATATTTTGTTGTATTGATGGAGAGCTTCTTCTGAGATAATTTTATTGGTGTGGATATCTTGAGCATAATTGAAGATCTATTCTGAGGAAGAGAGGGAGAGGAGAATCTCATGGATGCATCAAAGTTTTGGCAATGTCGAAGATCTTGACAGAATTTTTTTTGGATTCACAGAAAAAGATATTTTCTGATGCATACGCAGGTTGTCTGTGTATAGGGTGCATATACATTGAAGGTATACGTGGGCTGGCTATGTATAGGGTGAGTATGTACGCGAGATGATTGTGTACATGGAGTGTATAATGGATAAAATCATGGAGATTTGTGTTTGATTTGGTTCCAAGCTCTTGGATGATGAGGTAGGTTACATATTTTCATTCTATGGGCTCAAATCTATCACTGAGACACTGGGATGGTTACATTATTGTCTTGATGGATACTATTGTTTGATGTGTTGTGAGTGTTTAGGGTGTTCTTGGTATGGATTCTATGATATGGTTTAGCTTGGATGATTTGGTTGATGGAGTGATCAGTACTCTTGTGATTTAGTTGTGACATGATTTGTATGGTATACTAGTTGTTTATACATGATTGAGATAACATTCATATTGATTTGTTGTGGAGCATGAGCAAGCTATTGGAGAGCTTGAATGTGTTGTGACTGGCTGGTTGTCAAATTGGACAGTTAGAGACATAAGAGAATAATGTATTGATTGCACAAAATCTGAGTTCATATTGAAGGACAAACCCTAACAACTTAGAAGGTATACATAGGTTGTTGTATACACTGACTGCATGCATACACAAGTTGTAGTGAGCCAGGGCGCATGCATACGCTGGCTGCACTACTGACAGGTCACATACCTATTGACAGATTGATATTTGTTAAGGATTGTTGCCTCATATCAGTTGGTTCTGAGGGTGTAAGTTGAGTCTTGCATTATAGATCTGGTTCTCTTGTAGATTTGTACTCTATTTAGTTGTTGCTGATAAACCCCCGGATTGTTGTCCATAATAAAAAAAAAAATTGTACATACATCTTGTGTTCTTTGTGTTCCTTGCAGGGATGACTTGATAATGATATATTGATGATATATGTTGTTGATATATGTTCTCATCTAATTGGTTATAAATGATAATAATGGGTAATGAATACATGTTGAATATTAACTAAGGAGTTTTTGTAAAGAGGGAAGCTTTTGATAAAAGGAGCCCCACACTCATTCAGGCCCCCTCTTAGTGTGGTAGGTGTGTCCAACAATTGGTATCAAAGAGGGCCTTCACTACAAGCCTTAACAATATTGAAGGAGATCCATAGACACACAAGTGGACGATGAATTTCCAATCCTTGATGAGGAAAACTATTCTACTTGGAGAATAGAGATGAGATTACATTTGAGGTCAATGTGAGAAGAGATTTGGAAGGAAACCATTGGTGGATCAGTTCCTTTGAAGAACAAGTCAAATTTTGCAGCTAAAAGGGAAGGAAATAAGAATGATGCATTGACTCTCAAGACCATTCTTAGTGGAATCTCAAGCCCTATCAAAGAGAGAATGGGACAATGCACTTCTGCCAAGGATCTATGGCTAAAGCTAGAGGAGACATATCAAAGAAAGAAGAAGAAAGAATAAATTGAATACCATTCCATAAAGATTATCAAAGGTAAAGAATCATCAGAAACCCCTGATTGTATTATTTCTAGATCTGATCTTGAAAACATTTCAAATGAATACAAAGAATCAAGTGATGATCTTAGCACAAATGAAGATCTTGGAGACATTTCAAATAAAGGCAAATAATCATGTGATGATGTTGGAAAGAAGGAATATATTGAAGGTAAACAATCTCCAAAGACTCTTGATTGCTATGATTCAAAATTTTCATAGATGATTTTAGGGGCTAAAATTCGCAAATGGGCTAATTTTCCATGTTTTTTCCCAAAAAAAGATTCGCCAATTTCGATTTTTTGTAAAAACAATTCGCTCAAATTCCATAGAAAAAAATTATTTTACCTTAAAAATTGCCAAAATGTTATAGAAGCTATATAAAATCCTTAGAAATTTGAATATTTTTATAAATCTATAGACAAACATTTTATATTTTTCATATTAAGGACTAGTAAGTTTAGCCCAAGTTTCTACATTTTAATATAAATCTCCATCCTTAAAATCATCCCTGTTCAAAATGTGATGATGTTGAATTTTTCTCAAGTGAAGAAGATGATCTAGAAACAGTTTGTGTAAAGTTTGATGATAGTTATCCCATGGAAAGAATAGAAGAAAATCATTTATAACTTCAAAACAAAATTGAAGAGGGTTTATATAGATATAGAAGTCATCATGTTTATACACACTATAACTATCTTTCATATAACACTAAGAAGTTTCTTAGGAGAAGTCAAAGGTACATCTTGAAGTTAAAGGGAATGCTCAAAGAACAAGAAGAGAGTTCTAAATTAGAAGAAAAGGAAGAAGATATCACAAGACTAAAGAATGAGAAAGAAGATATGAAGGTAGAGGATGAGATTAGCAAAAGTTTTAAAATTATTTTTCATCTCAAGATCCAAATTGAAGAATCCGAAAGGATAGAGGAATTATTAAAGAATCAAATAATTGAAAAGGAAGAGTCATGTTGTAAGTTAGAATCTGAAATTGTTGACCTTAGAAAGAAGGTATAAAAGTCAAACAAATTCTTGAATAGCTCAAGAATCTTGGATGAGATCTTGGAAAGTCAAAGATCACCATGTGATAAATCAGGTCTTGGATACAAAGGAGAAGATACACATGCTGAAGAAAGCACCTCAAAGAAGCATGAGTTAAGTTCATCAAAGATGTTGTAAAGCTACCATCTACACAAGGCAAAGAAAATTTCAAAAGAACAAAGCAAGGAAGACATCAAGAAGATATTCCTGGGACACCAAAGAAAAGGTATGAAAGTATTTTTCATGGGCATTGTTATTATTCATGTAATGGATATGGTCACAAAGCTTTTGAATGTAGATCTTATGAATCGAGATATAATGGAAGATTTTATAACACCATGAGGTGTTGGGGATGTGATCAAGTAGGACACATTGTTGTTTACTCTAACACCATGAGATGCTACAGCTGTAGTGGATTTGGCTACAAATCCTAGGAGTGCTGGAACACAAGAAGGAAGTCCATGATGAGGACTTCTCATAACATGGCTAGAAGAAGGAATGAAGTAAGAAAGGGAGACATCTTTCAAAATATGCATGCTCAAAGCTCAAGTTTTGAGAAGAAAGAACCTCTACAAAAGTGGGTGAAGAAGATAGAACAACCAAAACATGATGAAAAATTGAAGGGAAGCTCAAATAAGTCATTTACTGAGGCATATGCGGGTGAAAGTGGTATCATTCGTGTACACATGTTGGTTGACCTTGAATAGGTCATGTACATATGTGAGCTATTATGCAGAAGACTGTGTATATATGGTGAAGCCTAAAGAAAAGGGCTATTCCCATTATTGGAGTTTGATGTGATTGTATTACTCAATGTTGCAGGGTTTGACATTGTTTATTGCAAGTTTTTACACTGTTTGTTGCAATTTTTCATGGTCCTATGTTAGATCATGTAAGGTGATGATGTAAAATATATCTTGGGTACATGGCACTAACCCATGAGTATGGATTGATGCTGATCAAATGCTCATCTATTGGATTATATAAAATAAAATGTTGGGGTACATGGATGGTACATTTTGAAGTTTCATTGATATATCTAATGACGTATTATTGGAAGAATATGTTGGTTATCATGGTGGATGCATTTTTCATGTGGCTGGGCTACAAATTGAGACATGTAGTTGGCGAGTTGAGTTGATAATCATGTTGTACATCATTAGGGAGTGATAGCTTGTTGATGCATGGTTGATATACTTGCTTGGTGCAAGTGATGATGCATGATGGTACACTCATATATGGTATTGTTGATAGATTCACATGTTGGCATATTGGTAGATGCACATGGTTGGCATATTGGTAGATGCACATGTTGCCATGTTGATAGAGGCATATGGTTGATACATTCCATGGATGATATCTTTTTGCACATGGTTGATGTACATGGGTGTTGTGCATTGTGGGCACATTTCTGGTACATGATGTACTGGGTTGATATATTTTTCATGATTCCTTATTTTTATTGTTGACATTCATGGTGCATGGTATGGAACACGTTTGATGCATGAACAGGTCCAAGGATCGACATATGGTAGCATATTGTTCATCTTGCAGACAAGATAAACAAAGACATACCCTTAGGGGGAGTCAATCTTCTTCCCATGAATCTAGGAGAAGATATTTATTAGATGCATACCTAGAAAAGAGCCCTATATTTGAAGAAAGAGCACAGAGGCATAATTCCAGGAGGAGCGATGGTCACAGGGGGAGTATGTTCGATGTATTTTCAACATTACATCAGAATGATATCTCTTGTTCAAAAGGGGAGAGATTATTTAGAGGAAGATCAAAGGCACTCAGACAAGGGGAGCAACCCCAAGAGGAAAATGGTCCTTTTCCATTGATGTCAAAGGGGGAGAGTTAATCACATTGATGTGATTGATGTCTATTGATGGGGAGATATTGATGTGGAGAGATAGTCACATTGACTATTAATGTAGAGCATGTCTTATTAACATGTTGACATCAATAATTGGTAATTGATGTTGACATCAATGTTCGTATTTCCATTAATGCCAAAGGGGGATATTAATGGATCATCTTGTCATTGATTCCAATGGTTTGTTTATTTGGGAGATTGTTGGATCATGAGTCATTGATGCAAATGGTTTGATTGTTTGATGTCATTGATTGATGTCAAGTAATTGATTGATTGATGATTGATGAACAATGTATATATATTGTCCTTGATGAGAATGAAAGATGTCAAAGTGGAAACCAATTGATAAAGATGGATCATTTATATGATGCATAGATGAAGATGGATCAATGAGTTTTCATTGATACATGATGATGCATAGTTTGTTTGATGAAAAGATGACTCATTATTATCTTATCATGATTGATAAGGTGTAGAAATGGATGAACTCCAAAGTGGTCCACTTATGGTGAAAGCCCTCATGAGAAGCGGATTTGCAGATTGAGTTATCCTAGAAGAATGGTTGGAGGACCCATGATTGTATGTGGAATAATGAGATGAATATCAATGAACTTGTTGGTGAAACTATCATAGATGTATAGTGCTTGTCATGCCATTTACGGTGGAATGTGGAATGTCACATAACTCCTCACGGTTTGAGAATTATGGCCTTATGAAGTTGGAGGACCACCATATGAAGGCTTGAAGCCCCCAAGGTCAAATAAGTCAAAGTGACCTAAAAAAAGAAATGATTATTTAAATAATAAAGAGAAGTGACAAAATCAAGAAGGAATATTTAAATAATAAAATATTGGAGAACTTTCTATTTATGGAAAGTGGTTAAGCCTAAAGTAAGGAAAATAGGTTAAGTGACCTAGAAATGAGTTAAGTGACCTAGAGGATGAAAGTATAAATAAGATAGCTATGGAATCTTGCAAAATATCCTTTGTGTGGATCAATGGAGAGCTTCTTGTGAATATCTTTTGGAGTATTGATGGAGAGATTCTTGTGAGAGCATCTTATTGGTGTGGATCTCTTGAGAATGATTGAAGATCTATTATGAGGAAGAGAGAGAGAGTAGGATCTCATGGATGCATCAAAGTTTCGGCAGTGTCAGAGATCTTGACTGAAAAATTCTCGTATTCATAGGAAAGCTATTTTCTGATGCATACGTGGGTTGTCTGTGTATAGGTTGTGTATACATTGAAGGTATATGCAGGCTGGTTGTGTATAGGGTGAGTATGTACGTGGGTTGACTGTGTACATGAAGTGTATAGTGGATACAATCATGGAGATTTTTGTTTGATCTGGTGCCAATATATTGGATGATGAGGTAGGTTCCATATCTGCATTCTATGGGCTCAGATCTATCACTAAGACACTAGAATGGTTACATTATTGTCTTGATGGATACTATTGTTGGATGTGTTGTGAATGCTAAGGGAATTCTTGGTATGGATTCTATGATATGGTTCAGTTTGGATGATTTGGTTGATGGTGTGATCAGTAATCTTGTAATTTAGTGGTGACATGATTGCTATGGTATATTAGTTGTTTAAATATGATTGAGATAAAATTCATATTGATTTGTTGTGGATCATGAGCAAGCTATTGGAGAGCTTGGATGTGTTGTGACTGACTGATGGTAAGATTGGATAGTTAAAGACATAAGAGAATGATATATTGATTCTATATTATCTGAGTTGATCTTGAAGGACAAACCCTAACATCTCAGAAGGTATACACTGACCGCATGCATACACATGCTGTATTGAGACAGGGCACATTCACACGCTAGCTGCACTACTGACAGGTCACATACCTGTTGACAGATTGATATCTATTGAGGATTGTTGCCTCATCTCAGTTGGTGTTGAGGGTGTAAGTTGAGTCTTGCATTATAGAGCTGGTGCTCTTGTAGAGTTGTACTCTATTTAGTTGTTGTCGATAAACCCACAGATTGCTGTCCATAATAAAAATAAAAATTGTACATACATCTTGTGTTCTTTGTGTTCCTTGTAGTGATGACTTGATGATGATATATTTCTGATATATTTTCTCATCTAAATGGTTATAAATGACAGCATTGAGTAATGAATAAATGTTGAATGTTAACTAAGGAGTTTTTGTAAAGAGGGAAGATTTTGATAAAAAGAGCCCCACACTCATTCATCCTCCCTCTAAGTGTGGTAGGTGTGCCCAACAATTGGTATCAAAGTGGGCCTTCACTACAAGCCTTAACAAGCTTGAAGGAGGTCCATAGACACACAAATGGATGATGAATTTCCAATCCTTGATGAGGAAAACTATTCTAATTGGAGAATAGAGATGAGATTACATTTGAAGACAATGGGAGAAGCGATTTGTAAGGAAACCATTGGTGGATCAGTTCCTTTGAGGAACAAGTCAAAGTTTGCAGCTAAAAGGGAAGGGAAGAAGAATGATGCATTAGCTCTCAAGACCATTCTTAGTGGAATATCAAGCTCTATCAACGAGAGCATGGGATAATGCACTTTCGACAAGCATCTATGGCTAAATCTAGAGGAGAAATATCAAAGAAAGAAGGAGAAGGAATAAATTGAAGACCACTCCATAAATATTATCAAAGGTAAAGAATCATCAAAAACCCCTGATTGTATTATTTCTAGATGTGATCTTGAAAACATTTCAAATGAAGACAAAGAATCAAGTGATGATGTTAGCACAAATGAAGATCTTGGAGACATTTCAATTAAAGGAAAAGTATCATGTAATGATGTTTCTAAGAAGGAAGATGTTGAAGGTAAAGAATATCCAAAGACTCTTGATTTCAATGATTCCAAATGTGATGATGTTGAATTTTTCTCAAGTGAAGAAGATGATCTAGAAACAGTTTTTGTAAAGTTTGATGATAGCTATCCCATGGAAAGAATAGAAGAAAATCTATTAGAACTTCAAAAGGAAATTGAAGAGGGTTTATATAGATATAGAAGTCATCATTTTTATACACACTATAACTATCTTTCAGATAACATTAAGAAGTTTCTTAGGAGAAGCCAAAGGTACATCTTGAAGTTAAAGGGAATGCTCAAAGAATAAGAAGAGAGTTCTAAATTAGAAGAAAAGGAAGAAGACATCACAAGACTAAAGAATGGGAAAGAAGACATGAAGGCAGAGGATGAGATTAGAAAAAATTTTAAAATTATTGTCCATCTCAAGACAGAAATTGAGGAAGCCAAAAGGATAGAGGAATTATTGAAGAATAAAATAATTGTAAAGGAAGAGTCATGTTGTAAGTTAGAAGCTGAAATTGTTGACCTTAGAAAGAAGGTATAAAAGTCAAACAAATTCTTGAATAGCTCAAGAATATTGGATGAGATCTTGGAAAGTCAAAGATCACCATGTGATAAATCAAGTCTTGGATACAAAGGAGAAGATACACATGCCGAATCAAGCACCTCAAAGAAGAATGAGTTAAGTTCATCAAAG
>CBVK0100228115.1:0-25873 GCA_900067695.1 Picea abies | reverse complement strand
CTTCCGATCTCACAGGCTTGTGCCTAGTGCTTGTTCGCACAGGAAAACAAAAATGAAAAATTTAGAGGCTTTACACTATAGAAGCTCCTTCAAAGAGGAGGGTGTGTTACAAATTGGTATCGAAGCATGGTTACAACACTTGGCATGTTTGGGCTCATGGACAAGTTGTGTAAATACCACATTAATGGGTTTAAAGGGAGATATACTACCTTACTCCCTCCCTAAAAATTCTGGTTAAGCCCTTATTATAGAAAAGAATGGAAACTTACTATTGTGTGTGTATGTATTTAAGAAATGTGAATTACGTGCTGGTTATGAACTAATACAGTGTTAGCTAACAAAAAGTGTTTTGTCTACACTCAAGCGGTTGATCAACCACGGGAAACTGCAATCATATAGAATGGTGACGTGCCATGAAGTGGGGGATGGCTCCCACAATAGAGATGAAGAGTCTGACGAGAGAAGGGCGGTAGAGACCCCTCCAGATTTGGCTAAGACTGTGAGGAGTCTCATGGCCAAATTACAGAGCTGCAAGGCCGACAACGAGAGATTAATAAAAGAGCAAGAGAAGCAAATGAAAATTAATGCAGTATTTATGCAGAGTTTATCTGACATACAAAGACAACTGCAGCATGGACTTGACACCAGTCATGTGGACCAACGATAGACAAAGAGGAGTCGAAATCCACCTGCGATACAGAAACGTGGCCCTTTAAGTGGTCGCACTGGGAGGAGTACCTCGAGAAAGGTCCAACCTGGAGATAGGGGACAAGTGTTGGACGAATCCTCTGGAAAGGAAATTGGAAACTCAAAGGGATCTTCTAGTAGTAGAATCAGTTCACATTCTCAAAGAAAATGAAAGAAACGAAAGCATTCCAAAATTCATAATCTCGAAGAATTCAGGAAGGCCAAACCACCCTCTTTCGACGGTGAGATTAAGAAAGGAGAGGAGACGAAGGCCTGGCTTCTTGGACTAAAAAAATATTTCAGATTCCATGAGTTCTATGAAACTTGAAGGCCCGAGTAGCCACTTTCAACCTGAATGGAAAGGCTTCCATTTGGTGGAAGACCTTAAGAATGTGAAAGGGATTCATGAAGAGGACCTATCCTGAGAACGGTTTGAGAAATACTTCAGGAAGAAGTATTTGTCGGAAAAATATTTCGACGAGAAGACTAAAGAGTTCTATGAACTCAAGCTGGGGTAACTCACCATAGAGGAATATGTCAACAGATTCCTTGATTTGATGAGGTATGTACCCTACATAAAAACGAAAAATACAAAGGTGCAGTGATTTATCAGTGGGATACCTAAGGACTATCATAACAAAATTGAGTTTGATGAGCCAAAGACCCTAGAAGACACTATCCGAAAGGCGAGATATTGTTATGAACAACTTGGGCTTTAGATAGGACCTCACAAAGGCTGAAAGCAGAAGAATAGTTTGGGGTTCCATAAAAAGGGGTTTAAACCCCCAATATTTAAAAACTATAAGAAAGATTCAAGGATGAGATTTAATACCTGAAGTGTACGCCAACATAATTTCCCCTCCCAGAGAGGAAATAAAATTTTTGGATCAACCCTAGGAAAGACTGATAACCCAGAGAAAGAACCCTTGAAATGTTAGGGTTGGGGAGAAGCACATCTACTAAGGGACTGCCCACATAGACAACAAAACAGTAGGAGAATTTACAACGTCCAAGAAGCTATCACTGTCAATGATGTGGCCAAGAGTATGCCACGAATTTATGTAGCCATGGATAATAAACAAACCGACCACCAAGATTCAGTGGTGGATATGGAAGGTATGGCCGACAACCATCTAGTATCCATTTTAATTGACCTTGGTTCAAATTTGAGTTATGTGGCTCCTCAGGCTATTGATAAGTGTAAATTACAACCACATAAACATACTAAGCCATGGTTGGTACAGTTAGCCACTGGCACCAAAATAAAAATAGCGGAGGTCGTACCATCTTGCCAATTCACTATGGATGGATTTCCCACCCAAGAGAACCTTAACATACTTCCCCTAGGATCGTATGACCTGCTGATTGGTATGGACTGGCTAGCTGCATAAAAAACTAAGCTGGATTGTTACCACAAAACCTTAGAATGTGTAAATGAATAAGGGAGAAATATAACCCTCCAAGGGATTCAGAAGCCTGTCTTAGTGAGACAAATATCAACCATTCAAATGAAAAAGTATTGCAGAAAGGGATGTCCTCTATATGTAATACAGGTGTTGGCATCTGTTGAGGATGACAGACCAAGCCTAGAAGACCACCCCATACTAAGAGAGTATAGAGATGTGTTTCTAGAAGAGGTATCGGGTCTACCTCTGAGAAGGGACATTGACTTCTCAATATAACTTTCACATGGAGCTGTACCAGTATCTAGGACCCCCTATAGGATGAGTACACCCGAGCTAGTTGAACTCAAACTACAGCTAAAGGAAATGATGGACAAAGGCTACATCTGGCCTAGCATGTCTCCATGGGGAGCACCAATCCCATTTGTGAAGAAGAAAGATGGTACACTCCGATTGTGCATAGATTATAGACAACTCAATAAGGTAACCATAAAGAACAAATACCCCTTACCTAGAATCAATGACTTGTTCGATCAATTGGGGGGTGCTACCATTTTCTCAAAGATTGACTTGAGATCTGGATACCATCAAGTCCAAATCAATGATGAAGACATCCACAAAACTGCCTTCAGGGAAAGATATGGTCTCTACAAATTTGTGGTAGTATCATTTGGATTAACCAATGCCCCTGCCACCTTTATGTGCTTGATGGACAATGTACTCAGCAAATTCCTAGACAAGTTTGTATTGGTTTTTATTGACGATATCTTAATATACTCCAAGAATAGAGAGGAACATGAGGAACATATTAGACTTGTACTTCAAGTGCTAAGAGAGTATCAACTCTATGCCAAATTTAGCAAGTGTGAATTTTTCCAGAAGCAAATACATTATTTGGGCCATGTCATATCTGAAGAAGGGGTAGTAGTAGACCCTGACAAGATCAGATCCATCATGGAATGGACTACCCCAAAGGATGTTTCGGATATCAGATCCTTTATGGGTTTAGCAGGATACTATAGGAGGTTTATAAAAGGGTTTTCCAAGATTGGTTGTCCAATCACTACCCTCTAGAGGAAGGGGGTTAAATTTATTTGGACACCGTAATGTGAAGAAAGGTTTCAATCACTAAAACACCTTCTAACCCATGCACCCATGCTGAAGATCGCCAATCCCGATAATGACTTCCTCATGTGCACAGATGCCTGCAAGGAAGGACTCAGAGGAGTCCTTATGCAAGAAAGATGCGTAGTTTGTTATGAATCTCGAAAATTGAATGAACATGAAGTCAACTATGTGACCCATGATCTAGATTTGGCTGCCATAGTGCACACTTTGAAAATGTGGAGGCATTACCTCATGGGTATGAAATTTGCACTTATGACAGACCACTGTGGATTGTGACACCTGTTTGACCAACCAAAACTCAATGCTATACAAGCTAGGTGGATGGCCCTCCTTAGCGAGTTTGATTTCAAAATAAAACATACCAAAGGAAAGGAAAATAAGGTTGTCGATGCCCTTAGCAGAAGTATGAAAACAATTCACCTGACATCAGTGAGCACCTGCGAGATGAATGTTAGGGAAAGAGTTAGGAATGCACAAGAAATAGACGTATTCTTCTAGACCGTGACCTCGTACCTGGAGCAAGAATCCGTAGGGATAAAGTATGAAGGCTACCAGATGCTAGATGGAGGTCTGTTGACTTACCAAAACATGCTATATATTCCAAGTTGTGACGACTTGAAGAGGTTCATAATGGATGAATTTCACAAGAGACCATACACTGGCCATCCGAGCTATCGAAGATGGTCACGGCCACCAAGAAACAATTCTATTGGCCTATATTGAAGAAAGACATAGATGAGTATTTAGCTAAATGTATAGATTGCCAGCAAGTTAAAGAAGAACAATGGCACCCAACATGATTATTACAACCTCTACCAATCCCAGAATGGATATGGGAGACCATATCCATGGATTTCATCACTGGATTACCAACATCGACCAGGAAGAATGACGCCATCATGGTAGTGGTGGATAAATTGAGCAAGTCCACTCATTTTATTCCTGTCAAATTGACTTGCAAGGCAATAGATATTGATAACATATTCATGAAGGATATATTCAGACTACATGGCATGCCTAAGGAGATCATGTCTGATAGAGACACAAAATTTACTTCAAACTTTTGGAAATCCTTGATGGATGGCATGGAGACCAAATTATTGTTTAGCATAGCCTATCATCCTCAAACTGATGGGCAGACAGAAAGAGTGAACCAAATATTAGAAGACATGCTGAGGATGCATGTAATGCATCAACCTAAAAGGTGGGAAGATTACCTGCCACTGGTGGAATTTGCCTACAACAATGGCTACCAAGAATCACTAAAGATGAGGCTTTTCGAAGTCCTCTATGGTAGGCCGTGCAACAATCCAGTTAGTTGGAGTAATCCTATGAAAAGAATTACGATTGGACCAGACATATTGAAATAAATGGAATAAAAAGTTATTTAGATAAAGAAAAATTAGAAAATAGCTTAGAATAGACAGAAAATTTATGCCGATAGAAAGAAAAACCCCAGATAATTCAAGATGGGAGATCACATTTATCTCAAAGTTAGGCCTAGAAAGAGTTCCATGAGGATGGGATCTTGTGCCAAGTTGGCACCCCGATATTGTGGACCTTTTGAAGTTATAGATAGAGTGGGAACTGTAGCCTATAGGCTAGCACTTCCTCCCATAGTGAATGTTATATGAAGAGAGGGTGAAGGGGACCAAGAAAGGTTGTATTAACCATCACCAAACCAATGCTTACTGGATTTAATTTCTCAGGACCAAAACTGTCCTCTGACTCATAAATGAATTAAAGTTAGGCTAGTGGGTGGGAAGACCTCCTCAAGAGTTAATGAGCAATGGGGTGTGTAAGCACTCATCTGTAAGGCTTCCAGACTTGACCGCTGACTGGGAATTCAGGCCATACGCGACCCTGCTGAAAGAGGTGAGAAGGGAAGGTGTGGTTGGGAGAGGGGAGAACATGCCTGTGAAGAGTGCAGAGACGGGAAGTGAATCTCAGGGATCAAGGAAAAATGGAAAAACTAAGTGTTCTGAACACCGAAAATGGCAGAGAAGTTTATGATACAAGTTGATAAACAATGCTAGTCCTCCTTGCTTGGTATCATGTAAACCATTGCCAAGATCCTGCGGGAAGAGGAGAGTAACCTCTGTCCCTATTGTGGTTGAGCGAGAAGAAAAGGTTGTGTTGCAGAGCATCATGATCTAGCTCAGGGGTGGCTAGTGTAAATCTGTTTGGAGTGACTGAGCCTACTATTAGGTGTAAACAGGCACCCCTTCCAGTAGTTGCTTCACATTGTCTGATTCTAATAAGTCTTTTCTCGTCCTTAATTGTTGAGTTAGAATGATGAATGATTTCTTGGGTTTTACACATCTATATATATATATATATATATATATATGCATGTATGAACATCTTTGTTTGAAATGGCTATGTTATGCATATGCTTCCATCTCCTTGGAAACTTACACTTCCCACTAATAAACTGTATGCACAACTTCACTCCGGAGGGATTCCCGGACACAAGTCATAAAATGGTAGAGATAGGAAATATCGTGTAGACATGAAACCACTCATCTGAAGGGAATACTTTCCACTAACCCCCTTTCCATGTGAATTTCCAGACCCAAATGCCTAACCCGTTCGGGGTGAGAACTTAGGAAAATAGTGATAGGAAAATACCGAAAGGGAAAGTTTTTCCTTGTCCAAAGGACGGACAGATGAGATCCGTCTAGAAGGATCCAAGTGCTGTCATGGACGTTGGATATGGGAAAGAGCATGGGATTTTACCCCTCTATCCCCTCGGATCTACGAGTTCTAAGTTCACGTATTGGGAAGATTATGGGTTGGTGCGACTAAAACCTCTGAAACCTGAAGTTGCGAAGTAACGTGGACCATTGATCTATGGATCTTTCGGGACCCACCTCAACCATTGTATCTGTGAGTTCAGAGTTCAAGCACAGGGAGAGAACAAATCTCGTTCCTCGGATCTATGCGCGGAGGACCATAGCTGTGAGATCCAGAGGAAAGTGCACGAGGTCTAACCCTTTGAAAATGCACAGAAGAGTGGAATTTTGCGAAGTCCCAAAGTTTTGAAGTTAATTGGAACCATCCATCATCAGAGGACAAGTGACAATAGATCCAGGAGTTCAAGGATTCAGACCTCGGGATATTTGCAAGGATCAGAGGTGAATATGTGAGGAGCTGAGAGCTGCAAAAATACTAGCCATCCATCGAGAAGGGACACGTGGTGAGAGATCAACATTTCATTGACTCGCAACTCGGGAATTCAGAAATAGGAGTTGTGAGAACTCGCGAAGTCTGAGTTCATGATTTGATCGCAACTGTTGATCAAAGGGAGAGCGTGGACCATTTATTGTCTAAGTAGATATTGGGGATCGGGAGAAGGGAGGTGAGCAGACCTCCAACTTCACAAAACGAGAAGTCCTGATTCGCGAAGAGTTGATCTAATTCGTTGGGTCACAGGAGATTTTGGACCGTTGATTTGACATTGAGAGTTCGGATTTCAGGATTCTGAGGTACGAAGATAGAATAATTTCCACCTTCGTGATATGTGAAGCCCCGAAGCACTTGAGGTTTGGGCCCCGAGTCATAACAGGGGGTCACATGGATAGAGGTTAAGGAACGGAGCTAGCACTGGGCTAGGCTCTTAGTTTGAGAGTTTAGGATTCAAGTGAGTCAAGGTTGGCTCGTATGTGAATACCCAACGACAGAAGTCACGAAGTGCCTTTTAGTTAGGTTTGTGGTCATGAGTAGTGGTCATGTGGAGGAGGCTTGTGCCTAGTGCTTGTTCGCGCAGGAGAAAAAAAATGAAAATTTAGAGGCTTTACACTATAGAAGCTCCTCCAAAGGGGTGAGTGTGTTACACTACACATTGTATGCCAACTTAGAAAAGTGTTATTTCAGTATGTATATGATCTAGATTGGATCATTATATTTTTTTTCATCTATCTTGATCCTTTTAGAGTGGAAAAAATAGGAGGAATCAATTGGAAGGTCCATTTTAATGGGAGGTCCTAGTTTAGAAAATTGGGGTTTGTAACCTTCCATTGTCATTTTGAGGCATCAAAAGACATTTTTTGGGGTTAAAATTTTTCCAACATAGTTGGGACCTCGTGAAGTTATTCTACACATCAATACCTTTCCAACGGTGCAAAAATTGTGTCAATAGGAGCTCGTATGAAAAAAGTTATTCCTCTCGCAAGTTGACCTACCATGTTGACCACCATGGTACAAGAGGATGCTACATTAACCCCTGTTACTCAGGAATATGGGGCTAGCCACATATAAAATTTCAGGAAGATTCTAGAAGTTCCAAAACCCTATCACAATTTAGGATTGAGAAAGTAAAAAATTATCCCTAGATGTCTATCAGGCTATGTTAAATACCGAGCCATTAGGAGGAGAAGGGGTTCCATTCTTTTGCATTGTATATTGTTCCATAGCTAAGAAAAACATATGAGAGTGGTATTTTGTGAACATAAAAAAAGAGGAGATATTTTGTAGCAACCATACATGTCACAGGTCAAAGGAAACTCCATGAAGAGTGCCTCTTTCTTTGCACTTGCATCATTTCTATACCAGAGAAAAGAGAGTAGAGAAACTTCACCTTCTAGCTGGGTTTTCTACCGTATTGGGTTTCCCAAGTCATATATTGTGCCTATTTGTGGATGGTGTTGGCGTCATAGGTCACTCCTGGATTGTAGCAGGAGTAAGCCTGAGGCCCATCAGTTTATGTCACGATTTTTTTATAAAGGGGGTGATCGAATGGAAGTAAACTCAGAACAATATCACTCACTCAGAAAACTGGGTTGGAACAACAAGGACATGTGAGGTCTTGATTTAACTTAAGCCAATAAATTTTGCATAGTGGTGAGTAAGTGGAGGGAAAGGAAGGGGAAAAGTCTCAGACATGAGATCCTATCAGACCAGAGAAACTTCAAAGTAAACCTCAAACATTGCAGAACTAATACAATCAAACATACATCACATAGTTACAGCAACACCCGACTGGATCATCCATACCCGGGCTTCTAGATTCATAGGAACAAGGAAAGGAAGAGGCTAGCTACCATTAAACAAGAAATCTTAAAATATCATTGTATAACTAGAGAACCAGAGGCTTTGTTAAAGCTTTACACTCGGGAGCTTAGCTCTACCATCTATTCCTTTTCAAAATGTCCAAAAGGCCTACATATACTCAAAACTTTCGTAGCAGGAACTTGCTCGGTTTTCCATGGCAGGACGTCCAGGTCACTTCTGTCAGACTGTGCATGCAATCTCTCTGCCATACGCAATAGTTTACACCGGGCCTTTGCCTATTAGACTGCCCATGCGGTCTAATGTCGGACGTGATATTTTTTCAGAAAGGACTGACATCCTGCCACTGCGCTTGTCCCTTCTCGGCCTTCCATTTATGGAAGGAGACAAATTTTAACCACCATCAACTGCCTCAATAACTTCTTTCTTGGGATCAGGCAAGGCTTGGTCAACTCTACACATGCAGGATGTGGCAGTCTCCCTTTGGCTTCTGTTGCTTCCTTGGACTGCCAGGAGGGGACCCATATGGTGAAAGTGGATGAGGGTCTGACGAGGGTGATGGTGTCAACACTGTGAGGGTGAGACGAGAGGTGCTGAGGTGGAAGCACCAAGTGGAAAAGAAACAAAGGTTGTGACCCCAGATGATGAGGTGATGTGCCGCAAAAAGGTGACAAGGAGGCCGCAATATGACAGGTCGGGGAGTGAGGAAATGGGAATAAGGTGGGCCAGGATGACACTGAGTGGAAGACACATTGCGGAAGGCGGTAAGCGGAGGGATTCAGAGATGTGACAAGGGTGGGGCCACTTTAAGCTTCCAATTCCGGACCCCTCCCCCTTTATTAAAGGTAGAATGGCAAGGGGGGTCTGGAATCCAACCTTGACCGTAGATCGGGGTTCCCCAATCCAGGCCATTGAGAGATGTGTGGCTAATTCCAGACCCCCCCCTTCGATTTAAAGGTAGAATGGTGAGGGGGCTCGGGAATCCAACCTTTACTGTAGATCTGGGCGCGCAGATTATGGCCACCTAGATTTGCCCGTTGCTTAATGAAACACACATTTGCGCCCCAAACTTAGGGTAAGTGGGTTTTTACCCCACTTCTTTGCATTTGCCACCCTAAGGGGCCTATATTTTAGGAAAACACCCCCTTTACAAGAAATATCGCTAGCATTAGGCTCCATGGGGGATAGAGTCATCCATGTGATGCTCTAAGAACTCATTTTGCAGCTTTAGTGCCTTGTTGTTGGGCTATGGAGTCAAGCTCGAAACACCCTGCTGAAAATACAGGCCAAAAAGTAAAAGTAAAAGAAAAACAAAATAAACATAAATGCTCAAAAAGAGCTTATCTATGTACAGTCCTAAACTAGTAAAATCCTTTACATGGGGCTAGGTGAAAGCAAACTTCCACCATAACCATTCAAGCAACTTCCTGAATAGAAGTACCTTCCTTCTGTCGATGATCACCAATAGATGGTGTAACCGTGACAATAGAACGATTATGCTCTTCAAATCCTCCTTATAGATTGAAGTTGAGATGAAATAGGGCAGCTCCAAATTATGAAGGAAATACAACTCCATGTATTCCTTAACATGCTCATAGGACCAGTGGCAAACTCTAGAAAATTGGTGACAAGAAGCCTCCTCTGCTACATAGTTGTTCACGCATGGATGAATCTCTTTGGTAAGCACAGGTGGGTGGAAAACTGACGTAGGCTGTCTGATCTCGAGCGGTGGTTGCTCGTTGACTAGCTCTGGACATAAGGCAAACTGCTTCTCTTCCAAATAATCATCAAAGTTGGGTGAGAACAAAAATCATCCATTTTGCAAAAATGGAACTATCTCCCGATCCTCCATTTCTACCCTGAATGTAAACACATCATGGGAAATCTCATGAAGAAAAAGAGAACCATCCATTTCCACCATCGCTTCATCCTTTAAATCCGAGACAATAGGCTCATCAGGGGCAGAAACTAATGCAGCTATGAAATCTTCAATATCCTCTTCAAAAGAGTTGCCAAGAACATCTGCCTCAAGGAATGGAAAATCCTCTTCGTTGTCTTCAGATTCTAACTTCTCTAGTCGGGTAGAGAGAAACTTCATCAGTTCACTCAGAGCATCTTCTTCCTCCAGACTTCCATCCTTACAACCCTCATCATCACAGCCTCCGTTAGACACAATCATATCTGGGAGGATTTCTTCTTCTTGGCTCTCACACGGGTCAGATTCATAATGGCCATAAAAAGGACCCGTGGGAAAGCTCTTTTCCTCATCATGTTTCTCAAGAAGGCTGATTTCCTCGCCATGTCCTTCATTTGTGAACAAAGGAGAAGGTTTCACAGTCTGCTCTTTACCATAATGATCATCAAAGCTGGGTGAGCACAAAACTCCCCCATCTTGTAAAAAAGGAACGATCTCTCAATCCTTCAAGTCAATCCCAAATGTAAATACGTCATGGGAAATCTCGTGAAGGAAAAGAGAACAATCCTCTTGCACAATGGCTTCTTCCTTTAAATCTGAGACAACAAGCTCATCAGGGGCAAAAACTAATGAAGCTATGAAATCTTTAATATCCTCTTCAAAAGAGTTTCCAAGAGCATCCGCTTCAAAGGATGGAAAGTCCTCTGCACATCATTCAACTTCCCACCTGTCTAGTCTGGCAGTGAGAGATTTTATCTGTTCCATAACTCCGCCCAAAGCATATTCTTCCTCCCGACATCCATCACTCTCATAACCTTCCTCTGACGCAGACGAATGGGGATGAAAAAGGACTGATTTCTGATCCAAGTCATCATGATCATCCTCACAACCTACGTAAGAAGCAACTTTATCTTGTATACAATTGTTGTATCCCTCACAACAGTTATGAAAAATTAACTCAGAGGGATAAATCTTCTGACAATAGGTGGTGAAAGCTGCATGAAATTATGCGAGTGAAGAGATGCTAGCAGGGGGTAAAGAATGATACCATTTACGCGCATCCCCTGCTAATGAGAACATGAACATTTTCAATAATACATCCTCATGATGTATCTCCCACTGATGCATGAGTTCATGAAACTCACAGAGATGCTAAGAAGGGTTGTCCTCTTCATGCTCTCTAAATATGGGGAAATAATTTCTCCATCCATCCGGAGAAGGGACAACATTAGGAAAACTAGGAATAGCAAAAAAATTAAAAGGAGCAAACCTCCGAGATAGGATTTTATCCATTCCAAACCAGCGGGGTCGCCAATCGATCCTCGAATCATGGAGTCGCTAGGTGAAAGCTGCGCAGCTTCGAATGTGACTGGTCTTTGTTCACCATCAAAGGCCAGATCCTAACGTTGTGTCCTCCCAGGAAACTTCTCAGGATGAGAAAGAAGCTGCTGAAACCTTCTCGAGAAAGCTCGTCTGGGTCAGCTTTCAGGCATGCTAAAGTAGCCACAGCTGAAATAGTGAAGTGGAAACATTGGAGTTGCCACAGTGGAGTCACCAGGTGCATAGTAGCAATCTTCAAGGGCTCTGATGCCTGATGCACCTTCAGAATCAGAGGCTCAATGTCATTCAATCCCAGGGAAAATCTTTAACTTTGTCCTCGGCAAGGGTGCCAGAAATGTTGGCATCAGAAGTCATTCCTAGATTGCGGTAAGAGTAAGCCTGAGGCCCATCAGTTTATGTCACGATTTGTTTATAAAAGGGGTGATCAAATGGAAGTAAACTCGGAACAATATCGCTCACTCAGAAAACTGGGTTGGAACAACAAGGACATGTGAGGTCTTGATTTAACTTAAGCCAGTAAATTTGCATAGTGGTGAGTAAGTGAAGGGAAAGAAAATTGGAAAGTCTCAGATATGAGACCCTCTCAGACTGAAGAAACTTCAAAGTAAACCTCAAACGTTGCAAAACTAATACAATCAAACATACATCATATAGTTACAACAACACCCGACTAGATCATCCATGCTCGAGCTTTTAGATTCAGAGGAACAAGAGAAGGAGGAGGCTAGCCACCATTAAACAAGAAATCTCAAAATATCATTGTATAACCAGAGAACCATAGGCTTTGTTAAAGCTTTACAGTTGGGAGCTTAGCTCTACCATCGATTCCTTTTCAAAATGGCCAAAAGGCCTACATATACTCAAAAATTTCGTAGCAGGAACTTGCTTGGGTTTCCATGGCACGACATCCAGGTCACTTCTGTCAGACTGTGCATGCAATCTCTCTGCCATACACAATAGTTTACGTCGGGCCTTTGCCTATCAAACTACCCGTGCAGTCTAATGTCAGACGTGATATTTTTTCAGAAAGGAGTAACATCCTGCCACTGTGCTTGTCCCTTCCCGGCCTTTCATTTATGTAAGGAGACGACTTTCAACCACCATCAACTGCCTCAATAACTGATTTCTTGGGATCAGGCAAGGCTTGGTTAACTTTGCACCTGCTGGACATGGCAGTCTCCCTTTTGCTTCTGCTGCTTTGTTGGACTACTGAGAGGGGACCCATATGGTGGAAGTGGATGAGGGTCTGACGGGGGCGATGACGTCAACACTATGAGGGTGAGACGAGAGGTGCTGAGGTGGAAGCACCAGGTGGAAAAGAAATGGAGGCTATGACCCCAGATGATGAGGTGATGTGTCGCGGAAAGGTGATAAGGAGGCTGAAATGCGACAGGTCAGGGAGTGAGGAAATGGGAATAAGGTGGGCCAGGATGGCGCTGAGTGGAAGACACATGGCAGAAGGCGGTAAGCGGAGGGATTCAGAGATGTGACAAGGGGGGGGGGCTCTTTAAGCCGCCAATTCCGAACCCCTCCCCCTTTATTAAAGGTAGAATGGCAAGGGGGGTCTGGAATCCAACCTTGACTATAGATGAAGGTTCCCCAATCCAGGCCGTTGAGAGATGCGTGGCTAATTCCAGACCGCCCCCCTCTACTTTCAAATTAGAATGGTGAGGGGACTTTGGAATCCAACCTTGACTGTAGATCTGGGCACGTAGATTATGGCCACCTAGATTTTCCCGCTGGTTAACGAAACAGACATTTGCGCCCCAAACTTAGGGTAAGTGGGTTTTTACCCCACTTATTTTCATTTTCCACCCTAAGGGGCCTATCTTTTAGGAAAATACCCCCTTTACAAGAAATATCACTAACATTAGGCTCCATGGGGGATATAGTCATCCCTGTGATGCTCTAAGAACTCATTTTGTAGCTTCAGTGCCTTGCTGTTGGGCTATGGAGTCAAACTCGAAACACCTTGCTGAAAATACAGGCCGAAAAGTAAAAGTAAAAGAAAAACAAAATAAACATACATGCTCAAAAATATCTTATCTATGTACAGTCCTAAACTAGTAAAATCCTTTACATGGGGCTAGGTGAAAGAAAACTTCCACCATATCCATTCAAGCAACTTCCTGAATGGAAGCGCCTTCCTTCTGTCGATGATCACCAACAGATGGTGTAACCGTGATAGCAGAACGGTTACTCTCTTCAACTCATCCTTACAGACTGAAGTCTAGATGAAATACGGCGGCTCCAAATTGTGAAGGAAATACAACTCCATGTATTCCTTCACAGGCTCATAGGACCATTGGAAAACTTTAGAAAATCGGCGACAAGAAGCCTCCTCTGCTACATAGTTGTTCATGCATGGATGAATCTCTCTGGTAAGCATAGGTGGGTGGACAACTGATGTAGGCTGTCTGATCTCGGGTGGTGGCTGGTCGCTGACTGGCTTTGGACATAAGGCAAACTGCTCCTCTTGCTACTCCTCTTCCAAATAATCATCAAAGTTGGGTGAGAACAAAACTCCTCCATTTTGCAAAAATGGAACTATCTCCCGATCCTCCATTTCGACCCTGAATGTAAACACATCATGGGAAATCTCGTGAAGAAAAAGAGAACCATCCATTTCCACCATCGCTTCCTCCTTTAAATCTGAGACAACAGGCTCATCAGGGGCAGAAACTAATGCAACTATGAAATCTTCAATATCCTCTTCAAAAGAGCTGCCAAGAACATTTGCCTCAAGGACTGGAAAATCCTCTTCGTTGTCTTCAGATTCTAACTTTTCTAGTCAGGCAGAGAGAAACTTCATCAGTTCACTCAGAGCATATTCTTCCTCCAGACTTCCATCCTTATAGCCCTCATAGTCACAGCTTCCATTAGACACAATCATATCTGGGAGAATTTCTTCTTCTTGGCTCTCCCATGGGTCAGATTCATAATGGCCATAAACAGGACTCGTGGGAAATCGCTTTTCCTCATCATGTTGCTTAGGAAGGATGATTTCCTTGCCATGTCCTTCATTTGTGAACAGAGGAGAAGGCTTCAGAGTCTGCTCTTTACCATAATGATCATCAAAGCAGGGTGAGCACAAAACTCCCCCATCTTGTAAAAAACGAACGATCTCCCAATCTCCAATTCAATCCCAAATGTAAATATGTCATGGGAAATCTCATGAAGGAAAAGAGAACAATCCTCTTCCACAATGGCTTCTTCCTTTAAATCTGAGACAACAGGCTCATCAGGGGCAGAAACTAATGCAACTATGAAATCTTCAATATCCTCTTCAAAAGAGCTGCCAAGAGCATCTGCTTCAAAGGATGGAAAGTCCTCTGCACATCGTTCAACTTCCCACCTGTCTAGTCTGGTAGTTAGAGATTTTATCTGTTCCATAACTTCACCCGAAGCATCTTCTTCCTCACGACATCCATCACTCTCATAACCTTCTTCTGACGCAGACAAATGGGTTTGAGAAAGGACTGATTTCTAATCCAAGTCATTAGGATCATCCTCACAACCTACGTAAGAAGCAACTCTATCTTGTATACAGTTGTTGTATCCCTCACAACAATTATGAAAAATTAACTCAGAGGGATAAAGCTTCTGACAATAGGCGGTGAAAGCTGCATGAAATTCTGCGAGTGAAGAAATGCTAGCAGGGGGTAAAGAATGATACCATTTACGAGCATCCCCTGCTAACAAGAACATGAACATTTTCAATAATACATCCTCGTATCTCCCACTGATGCATAAGTTCATGAAACTCACAGAGATGCTAAGCAGGGTTTTCCTCTTCATGCTCTCTAAATATGGGCAAATAATCGCTCCATCCATCCGGAGAAGGGACAACATTAGGAAAACCAGGAATAGCAGAAAAATTAAAAGGAGCAAACCTCCAAGCTAGGATTTTCTCCATTCCGAACCAGCGGAGTCGCCAATCGATCCTCAAATCATGGAGTCGCCAGGTGAAAGCTATGCAGCTTCGAATGTGACTGGTCTTTGTTCACCATCAAAGGCCAAATCCTAATGTTGTGTCCTCCCAAGAAACTTCTCAGATTGAGAAAGCAGCTACTGAAACCTTCTCGAGAAAGCTCCTCTGGGTCAGCTTTCAGGCGTGCTAAAGTAGCCACAGCCGAAACAGTGAAGTGGAAACATTGGAGTCACCATAGTGGAGTTGCCAGGTGAACAATAGCAATCTTCAAGGGCTCTGATGCCTAATGCACCTTCAGAATCAGAGGCTCAATTTTGTTCAATCCCAGGGAAAATCTTCAACTTCATCCCCGGCAACGACGCCATAAATATTGGTGTCAGAAGTCACTCCTGGATTGTGGCAGGAGTAAGCCTAAGGCCCATCAGTTTATGTCACGATTTTTTTATAAAAGGGGTGATCAAATGGAAGTAAACTTAGAACAATATCACTCACTTAGAAAATTGGGTTGGAACAACAAGGACATGTGAGGTCTTGATTTAACTTAAGCCAGTAAATTTTCATAGTGATGAGTAAGTGAAGGGAAAGAAAAGGGAAAAGTCTCAGATATGAGATCCTCTCAGACTGGAGAAACTTCAAAGTAAACCTCAAACGTTTCAAAACTAATACAATCAAACATGCACCATATAGTTACAACAACACCCGAATGGATCATCCATGCTCAGGCTTTCAGATTCAGAGGAACAAGGGAGAGAGGAGGCTAGCCGCAATTAAACAAGAAATCTCAAAATATCATTGTATAACCAGAGAACCAGAGGCTTTGTTAAAGCTTTACAGTCGGAAGCTTAGCTCTACCATTGATTCCTTTTCAAAATGGCCAAAAGGCCTACATATACTCAAAACTTTCGTAGCAGGAACTTGCTCGGGTTTCCATGGCACGACGTCCAGATCACTTCTATCAGACTGTGCATGCAATATCTCTGCCATACACAATAGTTTACGTCAGGCCTTTGCTTTTCAAACTGCTTGTGCGGTCTAATGTCGAACGTGATATTTTGTCAGAAAGGACTGACATCCTGCCACTGCGCTTGTCCCTTCCCAGCCTTCCATTTATGGAATGAGATGAATTTCAACCACCATCAACTGCCTCAATAACTGCTTTCTCGGGATCAGGGAAGGCTTGGTCAACTTTTCACCTGCAGGACGTGGCAGTCTCCCTTTGGCTTCTGCTATTTCGTTGGACTGCCGGGAGGGGATCCATATGGTGGAAGTGGATGAGGGTCTGATGGGGGCGATGGCGTCAACACTGCGAGGGTGAGACGAGAGGTGCTGGGGTGGAAAAACTAGGTGGAAAAGAAACTGAGGCTGTGACCCCAAATGATGAGGTGATGTGCCACGAAAAGGTGACAAGGAGGCCGAAATGTGACAGGTCGGGGAGTGAGGAAATGGGAATAAGGTGGGCCAGGATGGCGTTGAGTGGAAGACACATGGAGGAAGGCGGTAAGCGGAGGGAGTTGGAGATGTGACAAGGGGGGGGGGCACTGTGACAGGGGGGGGGGCACTTTAAGCCGCCAATTCTGAACCCCTCCCCCTTTATTAAAGGTAGAATGGCAAGGGGGGTCCGGAATCCAACCTTGACCGTAGATCGGGGTTCCCCAATCTAGGCCGTTGAGAGATGTGCGGATAATTCTGGACCCCCCCCTCCTCTTTAAAGGTATAATGGCGAGGGGGCTCAAGAATCCAACCTTGACTGTAGATCTGGGCACATAGATTCTGGCCGCCCAGATTTGCCCGCTGCTTAACGAAATGCGCATATGCACCCCAAACTTAGTGTAAGTGGGTTTTTACCCCACTTCTTTGCATTTTCCACCCAAAGGGGCCTATCTTTTAGGAAAACGCCCCCTTTACAAGAAATATCACTAACATATGGTGTGATTGTATTTTATTGTTCTCTATTTTCCTCATTTTAATTATATCATGCATATGTGGAAAATCGGTAACTAAATATTCTGGAGACCTAAAGGAAAAATAACCTTAATAATAAAGATTTCAATATTTTATTAGATATGTTGTGATGAACTATTCTAGTGGAATATCCATGTCAGTTTACAAATCAGTAGAGGATTCAATACCTTGGATACATTATGGAACAATACAGAGTACAAGTGGGTTCAACAAAAATCCAAATGATTAGAGATTAGTTAGCCTTGAAGACACTTGTGAAGCTCCATAGCTTCTTGGATGTCACCAATTTCTACTATAGCTTCGTTTTAGGGTTATGACACAACTCATGGCCCTTGAATTAGACAACAATATAGGGAGCCAAAGACAAGTTTATTTGGACCAAAGAAAAACAATAGGCATTTGAAGAGCTCAAATGTTGACTCTACTAAGCACTAATGCTTAGTGTTTTTGATGTAATTGTTTTTTACATTCTATGACTTCTAATGCAAAACAAAAAAAATTTACCTCTTTCCTAGATCTTATCCCTGTGAATTTTCAACCTAAGGGCTACTATGAAATATAAACAAAAAAACAACAACAATGAGCAATATTTAAATTATGAACAACCCCAATCCACTAGGTAATTCAAAAGAAAATATATCAAATTGTGCCAATAGGTTTATCCATCCCTTTAGGAAAATATTATTATGCATATAACATATATAAAAATCATTTATGAAGTTGTAAAACTTTACAATTGTGACCTTAATTTATGTCAAATCAATAAGACATAAAAGTGTTAGAAATTACAAAACCATGAACAAATAGATGGATGAACATAAAATATTCAATTACATAAGTATTGGATAGTTGTAAACTTCATTAATATGCATAAAGACAAAAATCATGTACATATCATTGCCTTATCCCAATTCTAGTACAATATTCTAACTCTCCAAAAATCTAGCTAGGAAAAACAATGAAAACCCTAGCTCACACCAAGGAGCTCTAATAAGATACCGTCACACAAGCATGTCCTCCACGACAAGATGCCTTCTCTTCTTCTTCACTTCAAAAAGTACATCTTAGTGTTTCATCTCAAAACCTTGATCTCCAGTATCTAAGGGATGAACCCCAACTTTAGTATTGAAGATGATCCAAGAAACCTTAGTGATGTAATACCCCCAATTTGACTGCCAAGTTATGATTGTATATGTACACATTTTATATAGGTTAGTGAGTCGGATGGTATGGCCGAGGACCAATCTATGTAAATTGTATATCAAAGTTATTAATAAAAACACATAAGTGGTTGTGATATGTGATGGACGATAAAATTGGGGGGCTATGGTTCCACAAGAGAGGATTGAGTTATTCCATTGTTCGACCCAACCTATCTAGTAGACTGGCTTAATTGTCTGCGCAACTGGCTTAACTGTCTAGTCAACTGGATCAATTTTCTGGTCGACTGGCTCGACTGGTCTTGCAACTTACTAAAATATTTCTTTGGTTTACCAAAGCTTAAAGGTATATTATTTTATTATAATTTAAATGTGAGAGGAGATAAAGGGGGCCCAAAGGGGCTATAGTTGTATATATATTATTGTATTGTAAACCAAAGTTTTCTTAACTTAAAGTATGTTAAAGGAAAAATCTATATGGGAATGTGTGCTAAGGACTAAGGACTTAGGTGGAGTTCCTTGGGTGCCAAGTGGAAAGTTCAGCACATGCATACTAATTCTCTAGGTTTGGGGAATCTGACCATCATTCTTTTTATTCAATTTTTGACTCCATTCACTTGCTAGTATGCAAGGGAGTTCAACATTAACCAATACAGAACCAACACTAGTCAACCTGCAAATTGAAGGATTGAAGGGAAATCCTTGTTGGTAATTAGACTGTTATGTCTATGATATAAGGTTGGGATTCATGTTTTGTAAATATGATATGTAATTCATTATAAGCATGAGAATGGGATTTTTGTGATTATGACTCCACATACAATTGGATTTATTGGATCCCTTGACATTTATATTCTTGGACAGACTACATTGGGGCCCTGAGGGGGGTGAGGATTTCCTGAGGGACTATAGGGAAGAGAAGGGGATCCCATCCCTTAGGTTATGCAGGTTGGGGAAGAGAGTTGGGTGGTTGGAAAATGATGTAGGAGTTTGTATGTTGTTAATTACTAGGTACCAAGTTTTGTGAGGGAGGTTAGCTAGCCATAGGAGTCATTGTTCCTTGTGGAATCATAGCCCCAACTCAAGGGTGGACCATTGTTGAGAGAAATGGAATTAACATAGCCTATGGTTGGGAGGAACGTCCTTCATATCAACCAGTCGGTGCAATTTTTTCTTAAAAGATAAGTGTTATGGTTTTTGTGTTCTTATGTATCTTATTTATGTGTAATTTATTGTTAAAGATGCTATGAATGTAAATAATTACATGTTGTTATAATTTTGTATTATGTACTTGTGAATTGCATCATATTTATTTTCATTTAGGATGCATAGTTCATAAGATAACAACACAAGGGGTTAGTGGTAACAAAGTTGTGTGTATTTATGGGCAGTTATGTTGAATTGTGGGAAATTGAGGAGAAACTTCCAAGTGTCCCACCATATGATCCGATATTTTTTGTGAGAAATCTCTACAAAAATCTATGACGAGGATCTTTTACTGACGATTAATTGGGTGTGAACATGAGAAAATAATTTCTTAACAATGCATATGAATGTGAGCAAATTGTCTTAATTATGTGCATATGTGTAATTAAATATCTACTTAATCAAGCGAGAATGCAATAAAAAACTCACACATATAATTTGACACCCATGTGATAACGGAGTTCACCAGACATACCAGCTACGTCTCCAAATCCTCTTGGAATACAAATTGCTTTATTATCCTTCCTATAGTAAGGGGCTAAAACCTTCTCACAAAATGTGGGACATGCTCCATAAAGGGATGAAAACCCAGAGAAACCTTCTCTTACAAAAAGAGAAATTAAGGCTCACACATATGTAACATTTATTCATACACCAAAAGGATTAAATTCCTTTCTTCCAAGATCTCTTGATATCTCTCTCCAAGTTCCATAAAGGGGATCCATAAAGGGATCCCAACCCAGATCTTACATAAGGAGTTTATATAGTTTCCTTAACTCCATAATTCAAGGAGACAAAATCCACAAATTTAGGATCTAATAACAACTCAAGGAAAAAATGAGAAAGAATCTCAAACTAACCTATGAGACTCTTAACCTCCCCTTAAAACTAGGAAACTGATCCAAAATGGATCTAGGAAGGCCTAAAAGTTAAATTTCTTAGAATCAGATGAAACCAATGCCATTGCGTAGGGCTCGTTATCTCAATTATGGCCATATATTATTTTCTGAAAATGGACGCCGTATGTGAAAGTTATCGCGATATGAACCTTTTTTCCAAACAAACAAAAAGTCAAAGTCAAAGTCAACTAGTACAAGGCCATACTACTGATGTCAGCGGTACTTTATGATGACGTTAGCAGGGTGATGTGGCACTACCACGAGCTGAAACATGTCAGTCAAATTTGGCATTTTTGGGTTGAGTTGGCCTCGTACGAAAGTGACACGTGGCATTGTATGGAAGTGACATGTGGCATTGTATGGAAGTGACACGTGGTAGGGTGACACATGGCAGTACAGATGCTAATGTGGCAGGGTGACATGTGGAACTGTAAGGATATGACACATGGAAATACAAAAGGCTGATGTGGCACTGTACATATGCAACATGTGGCAATACAAAAGGATGATGTGGAATTGTACAAACACGACATGTGGAAGGATGACATGGCATTGTACGAGTACGACATGTGGCAGTACGGAAGGCTAACGTGGAACTTTACAGATGATGACTGGGAAATATGAAGTGGAAGCCTAATGTGGTTCGATCCAATGATGAGGTGACACGTGGCCCAATGAGGAGGTGGCACGTGGCACCTTCTGGAAGGTTAAATAAATTTGGCGATTTCCACCAAATCTGGCGGGAATCCTCCAAATATGGAGAAATCTCGCTAAATCTGTGACAACCGTATATGTTCTGAATGGAGGTCCTCATCATATATTGTATAACATGATTCTAGAAGAAGATTTCTCTGGAAAGAAGCTAAGTGTTGAACACTTGAGGATCCTTGGTTACCAGTCAAGTAGAAAGAATGGAAGGAAGCTATGATGGAATAATACTGATCAATCATGATGTATGGGAAATTGTGCCTAGAACTGAAGGAAATTTTTTAGTAACTTCAAAATGGGTTTACAAGATAAAGCATGCAATGGATGGAAGTATCGATAAATACAAGGCAAGATTCGTGGCTAGAGGGTTCTCCCAGCAAGAGGGAGAAGACTATGATGAGACGTTTGCTCCAGTTGCCAGATATGCCGTGATCATATCTCTTATAGCATTCATAGGTTGGAGTTTACATCAGATGGATGTAAAGAACTCTTTTTCTCAATGGAGTAATTGAGGAAGAAGTATACATAGAGCAACCTCAAGTTTTTGAGGTACACCCGAGAGAAACCCATGTATGCAGATTAAAGAATTCCTTATATGGACTCAAGCAAGCTCCAAGAGCTTGGTGCACAACCTCTCATTATTTAGTGTAAGAGGGAGATAGCCTCTGAATTTGATATAAAGGATCTTGGTCCCATACATTATTATTTGGGACTAGAATTATAGAAGAAGCGTGGTGAAATCTTCTTGTGGCAAGGGAAGTATGTTGTAAAGATCCTTCAAAAGTTTGGGATGATGGATTGAAAATACATGGCAAATCCCATGGATATTGATATGAGGAAGTTGAGACTTTGATTCTAATCAGGTAGACTTGTCCCTGTACCCACAGTTGATTGGCTCATTGATGTATTTGGTGTGAACACGTTGAGCTAGTTCCAGGTGGAACCTAGACATGAGCATTAAATAGCTGCAAAGCATATCTTGAGATATATTTGTGGGATGATAACCCATGGTTTGAGATATGCCTCAAATATTGAAGTAAAACAACCTGGATTTACTGATTCATATTGGGAGGGAAGTGCATATGACAGAAAGAGAACTTTTGGTATGTATTTTAGTTTGGGATCTGCTATGACATCATGGGATGGAAGGAAACAGAAGTATGTTGCACTCAAAACTGTAGAAGCAGAGTATATTACATCTTATGATGCTTGTACAGAATCAATGTGGCTCCGTAAGCTGGTTTTTAAACTGTTTGATCATGTGCTAGATTCAACTATGATATATTGTGATAACCAGAGTTGTGAGAAGATATAAGAGAAACCGGTGTTCCATGACAGGTTGAAGCACATTGAGATCAAGTACTATTGAGGGGAGAAGTGGTTCTCCAGTATATCTCCACTGATGAACAAACAACAAATATTTTGACTAAGCCTTTGTCCAAGATGAAGTTTGCATACTTGAGGGACAAGTTGGGGCTCATGGAGATTTCTCTCTTGGTTGAAAGGGAGGTGATGACTTCCTCGATTGGGAGGGAGCTTTGATATGTAGCATCATGCACTATCAGTGAGATGCGGATATGTATCATGCTAGTACAACTTAGAGATGGTGATACAACTTAGAGATGATGCTTGCATCATGGTAGTTATGATCATGCTATTAAAACTTAGATATGATACAGATGGTTGGAGTTGTGGATGATATAGTGGCCTAAGGTGCATCGTGCTAGTACAACTTAGAGGTGGACATACATCTTAGATATGATGTACTGACATCATGCTAGTACAACTTAGATACAATGTTGGTGAGCCACATCATGCTATATATGGCCATGCTAGTACAACTCAGATATGGAAATACAACTTAGATATGTTGTATTGACATCATGCTAGTACAACTGTTGGCACAAGGGAAGACCCAGGGTTAAACTCTACAACAACACACCAACAAAACCATAACTACTAACCCTTTCGGCAACACCTGTGAAGCAAATGAAGTCTCACCTGAGGTAGAGGCAGGGGTGGTTGCAAGACTCAGGTGTCTACAACCTTAGATGGGACACAGATCTGTGATTATGATACTTAATAGATCACTTAGCACCATCAGATCCTCAATATGCAATCAATACCTACTTCACTGATAAAACAAAACTTCACAACATTCACACTGATCTAATGTAGTTAAGTACTTGGCACAAACAGATGGATCAGATCTAGTAGAAGCAAGAACTAAGCACATTGATAGAAGTTAGATCTAAAATTCTTACACATCGTTAGCATAAACCATGAACATATTTATCTATCTCTATCAAAGCACTTAGAAAGAGAGTGATAAACACATTAAGACAAGCACAAAGCATAACAACACAATATTTACGTGGTTCACCCCCACCCTGGGGCTACGTCCACCAACTCTTCTTCTTTATTGTCTTCATTCAATTGGTTACAAGAACAGAGCCTCAAAAACCTTACTCCGCACAGGATAGAAGATCTTCACAGCTCGCTAGATCCTTCTTCCTTGCGTTACAACACTAATCCTTCCACAATTTGCTACAGGGACCTGCACTTAGCTCTGCAAGTCTCTTGCAGTCATGCACAAAGAACTTACAGACTCTACTTGCACTTAGCATACATTCACATCACATAGATTCACCACACTTCTATCTAGCCTAAGCGTCTATTTATATTTTACAAAATAGGCCTAAACATGGGTAAACCCATGGGCCGACATCCCATTCCCGTTACATATTCCCACATCCCAAAAAGGACCCAAAAAGGGGTCGAGATCCCGTGATCTCTGCTTCGTCTTGCGCTCCTCCTTCGACAGGCTGTCGAAGTCCAACAACAGGTCAAACTTAACCAGATATCAACAAAACCCAGTCAAGGGCCAACATGCCCCCAACACTCACCTATGACTCGTCCCGAGTCACTCCGATGTAGGAAGTTTTGCTTCGAATGATTCAAGATTGGCTTGAATTGCTTCGACTTGCTATTGTGCTATGCACTCTTTTCCAACAAATTCTTGAATGACTACATCATTCACAGGTCCTTCCAGGCGTTTTTCTGTACCCTGGCCTTCTACCTATATAAACAACTGATAGCCCTTATCTTGTACCGGTTGGAGTTTCTGAGTTATCTCCATAACTCTGCTCTGAATATTATGGATTTGTTGTTGGGCAGTTTGCTTCTCTTGAGTTCTCTTCATTCTTTCCACAGCTGACAGAGACTTCAGCTGTGCCTGTAGTGTTTTTGTGTGCTGCTTCACTTCCTAGAGCTATGACTCTAGTGCCTGCAACTCTGGGTTCTCGGTAAGTTTCTCATACGTTTGAGCACTGCGATCAGTGAATTGCTTGCATTCTAAGGTAAGGGCTTTCAGTGTGTCAATTGTGTTGTGGGCAGTGGATTCTCGTTGGTCCCTTACATCCTATGGAATCTCGGGCACAATGTGTAGCTCTAAATCTACAATGCAAAATTGTAGTTGTTGGATCACTTCTTCAAGTTGCACTACTTGCTTCATGACGTGATCCTCTGCCTTTACTTCTATGACAGTCATAGAGCGAAGCGCTCTATTGACCATTTATTTTACTTCGAGTTTCTCCATGAGAAACTGTTCCTTGTCTTTATGCAGTTGGGATTTTTCTTTGTCGAACTTTGCTTAGAGAGCAAGCTTCTCCCATTCTACAGTACTGCGTTGCTCTACAAGGACTCCTTGTACTTGTGTCAAAGCCTGGTTGGCTTGTGCTATTTCTTCTTGTGCTCATCGAAGTCGAGCTTCGACTGTATCAACTATTCGGTGGAGTTGAGCTAGCTCATCTCCCAGTTCTGGTGTTCCTAATGGAAGAAGCGCAGTTGAGACTGCGCGACTAGACTGTAGTGCTTGATATACTCCTTGGAGCTCAATCTTGATTCTATTTTACATCGCTTCCTACTTAGGCTCTTGTTTCTCTACTATCTCCAGCAAAGCATCATTCAGGGCCGCTATAATGAAATTGAAGTCATCTGAGGTGAGAATAGTCTACATTTATGTCATAAAATCTTTCAATTTCTTCTGGGAGGAAGGCTTCGGGGGGGGGGAACCTTCCTTTTCTTCAAGGGGTCCTCCTCATCTCTAGGAGGTGTAACCTCACCTTTATTTTGTTCAACTTCAGCACCATCTATCTCTCTGCCATCACCTCCTTTATCTGGTGAGATGGAAGCAGTCTTCACAGATGCACTGTCTAAATCTTGAACCTCCTCAGTTTTCTTCATCCTGCTAGGTCCGAGTGTATCCTGCGCGGTTTTTGTACTGTCTATATCGGATATCTCCACAGGGTCTGTTGGAATGAGGAGGTCTGTCAACCAGTCCTTGGTGATATCCTCCAAGTCCTCCTCCATTAGTTTGTAATAGGACTGAAGTTGCTTCTTGTGCTTGTCAGCACATGCTGTGATGTAAATGAAATGGCAGTCCATGTTGAATTTCATCAAAGGATGAAACTTGTGTAAAATTTTTGGAGTTATGCAAGGCGGGTGTTCGTGCTATTTTCGTC
>CBVK0100228114.1:0-25873 GCA_900067695.1 Picea abies | reverse complement strand
GTCCATGGATGACTTCATCACTGTTTGATGATGTTGAGTTCTTGTAACCATGTGTGGATGAAATTTCAGTGATAACACTAATGTTTCCTCAAAACTTGGTTGAGGGCCAACATTACTACTTAACATGCAAATAAATAAATAAATTGCAATAGGGTCCTTGAGCCCTCTTGAGTTGGCCCTACCCAAGAAGCACAAGGAGCCTTGAGAAAGCTCTAATAATTTGAAAACAATACCATCTTTATTCCATTAACATCAGTATTACATCAAGAGAAAAAAGACTCTAAGTCTCCAAAAAAATTCTTCATAGAAAAATCTCAATACAATATTATCAAAAATATATCTTCATCTCCCCTAGGCTAGAGGCCTATGTGTAGTCTTGAGATCTCAACCTATTTTCTTAGATTAAGGAGATAAATGGGGAAGTAGTGGATCTCATTCCATCCCAACTGGATCTTGAACTGTTGCTGGTCAGTGGTGGATATTAATGAACAAAGAGTGCTCTAGAGGTAGGTGGGGAAAATGTCCCTTGATCCTTGGTTGACAATGCTCTAAGGGTGACAAAATCCCTTGTTTTTAGGATGTTTTCACCCTTAATATCTCTTGACTCATGGATTTTGACATGTTTTATGCTACACACATATTTTGGCATAATATTAGAGAAAAAAGGTATGATATACACAAAATTCCACCTCAAAATACATTTACTAAGCAACATGAAAAATATTCATGACTTACTATCAAATATGATGGAAAAATGTGCCTATGATGAGCATTTGAGATAGGAAATAATTGGGCTCATCAACCATGACTCAAGATATATGATGTTTCATTGGGATACATGTACCCATATTTGGTCATATATACTAACATTGGGATCTATTCCACTTGTGTTGGGATCCATGTACTTCATTTGGATACATGTCATTAGTTTGGGATCTGTGATAGTGTATTGGAATATGAGAATGATTCACATCATCACAATTTCCACATGGACTACTTCAATAGGGTTCCCCTTCATAGTTGGCTGATATTATCCCACATGTGTGCCTTATTCTCTCACATGGACCACATGTAGTGGGTTGTTGAGGTAGTTGGGGACATAGACAAGGTTATTACAGAGATGGACCAATTAGTTACACTTGGTTATAGGTGGTTGTTTCCTCTTGGACCTTGCACATGTGACAAGGAACCTCATTTAGAGCCATACATGCCTTCTTCTAGAATGGTGCACTTTATTCATGGTTGACCATTCCTCATCACCATGTGCTGGACCCTCACTTCATGGGATTTATTATGAGGGTGCCTCGTTTTGGACCATTGATTATTGGACCATGTGGGAATTGTCTTGATTTGAGTACGGAACACCTCTTCCTATGCTCCCTTGGATCACATGTGTGGTATACACTTGATTCTATTATTATTTTATGAAGGCTCCCTTACATTTTGGGATTTAATTGTGACTACTTGAGTATTTTACCATGTTTTTTTGTGATCCTTGTTTTTTCACATGGTATTCTATATACCCATGGTTCTAGAAGGGTGTGTCCCCTATATAAATAAGGATATGTTGTCATTTGTAACTATATTTTGGAGAATAAGAGATATCATTTGAATGATTTCTATTGTGTTGATAATTTGGCCGAATCTTTTGTTTAGGAATTTTTTTGTGAGGAATCTAGTAATAGGGTTACAAGGCTTACAACATTGTTTGAAGGTTTAAACACTAGTTTACTATAGAGTTTGTGGAAATCACCCTTAACTCATGATCTGAGTACTTAAATGATTACACATTTCACTTCCTATGCACAATCATGCATATTGTTAGTCAATGGTGATTGTTGCTAGCACTTGGGTATTCTCTTCATTATCTAGAGTGATATTTTCACACTCATGATCTATTGCGTTTAAAATATGGTAATAATGGTTGAAGTGCCTTGAAAAAATAATATATCTTAAGTGTTATATTTTTGTCACATGGAGTACTCTAATATTCACCATTGAACAACACCATAAACGCATGATCTTAGGACTTAATTGACTAACATTTTACTGTCGGTATACATTTACATAGAACATAAATTCCTTGTTACTATTGTCATCATTTGAGGTTTTATTTCACCATTAAGAATGATTATCACTATGCCCTTAATATCTGGTAACTATGCTTTAAAGTATGGTGTATGTTATGGATACATGTATTACTCACTATTCATTTAATTTCTTTTTCTTTTTTAAATCAATATCGATGCGTTGGATTGAGCATTATTTACTTGACACAATTTAATCACTATGTCGGGTATTCTAAATCTGTTTTTTCATGTTGAAAAACCTATGATAATATGCTCTAATGTGATAATTGTTTACTTGGTTGTAGTCTTCTCTAAACGTATAGTGGCATAGAGCTTTTGAAAATTGGCATCTTTAGTATTTTTTTGATTAGTGTTGGCACATGGATTAGAAATTCTTTGCTTGATAAAATATCAAACTTTAAGAACATATTTGATTATTGTTTATTATATAAGACAACTCATTGATGTTCATTGTTGAATGATACAAGTCTATTGTCTTTGTCACTCTTAACAAAAATATATGTGGCATTTCCTTGGTTTATCATTACAACCACATCGAAATCTTGACATATAACCTATTGATGATGGAAATTATCATTGATTCTAATGATATGATCAAAGGTTGATGCAATGATTTAATTTCATGGTTAATATTTCATTTTGCAAGTGGATACATATTTTGCATGATCACTAGCATTTCATGGTATATAAAAATTAGAGCAAGATTTCACTTTCACTTTCCAAGCATAATCTTGAGTGAGCATTTTTATAAGTTAAACATAATTAAAAGCTTGATTTTATTTGATCCACTATTCACACACACTTAATATTACCCTTTACCTTGAGAGTGGGTAGTGTCAAGTTTCTAAAGTCTTAGTCAAGTCTAGTTAGAGAGCTTCCCTTCCCCACTCAACGACTTACCTTAGCTTGACCATTAGGGATTCTCCCCTTGAATATGATTCCTTTATTGTAGTATAAAATATAGGGGAGATTTGGTGAGGTGAAAATAAACAACCTCTCAAGTTCCACAAAGCTAGAACCCATCTTTGGGACTTTGAGTTAAGGTTCTTGTTTGTGTAGTAACATTATGGCACCGTTGTCAGGGAGAAAGTCCACTTCCCTAGTTAGAATTTTTATATTTAATTTTGATAATATTTAGATAAGATTATTTGGAAACTCCATGATCCAAGTGGACATAGGTGGCCACCCACCTGTTTCAATTGGCTCATCTTGGCACTTTTTCAGTTTGGCAGTTTTTTCCTAGTTTTCGGGTACTGAACTTCTGGGGCCAGTTTGAGGCCCTAAACAACTTTTTTGGGGCTTTCCACTGTCAAACTATAGAATGAGGTAGAGTTTTAAAATATAATATGTATTCCTCAAATATACCTTTCCAACATGCTATCGTTTTCCTAAAACGAAGATCATATGCAAAAGTTACAACCTTGGGAAGTTGATGTACTAACTTACCCCAACGGGGCCCACATGACTTTTGGCTCTTCATCTCCTAGGGTTAGGTTTAAGGATGTATGGGTTTTGGAATTCATGATTATTTTAAAAATTATTTCAGAGCCTCATTGTACTCATCTTATTGTGAATGAAAGAAACCATCACATCTCTTCTTAGAGATAAGTATTCTAACAAGCTTGTTTTCAATCTGCATTTTACAGTTTCAACATATTTCTTTATTGAATAGAAGCCAATTTTATTGTATATATTTTATTTTTCCTTGTGTATCTTTGCTAATAATATTAATAATCTGTGTTCATTTCATTCTATTCATAAAATACAGATCAATGGTACCAGAGCGGTCTGCTCCTTGTCTTTCTTAGTGCATGTCCATGACGAGGTCAAGGTACAAAGAATTGGGTCTCAAGCTTGTTTCTCTTGAGGAAAAAAATATCTCACACACCCAAGTGATCTTCCATGGTGGGAGAAAATAAATACGAAGGGTTAGGATATACTTTCAAACTGTTGCTCGAGGAGTACCTCATGCAACAAATGAATGAGATGATGAATAATTTTACGCAAATCCTTCGATGACTACCAACAAGTGACACATATTCCTTGAGCGAAGGTGCCACCCCCTTCAAGGTACTAATCAACTTTGATATTCCCATATTTGAAGTTCATATTGATGCAGATGTGGTAGAAAAATGGTTGAATCTACTAGAAGGGTATATTTCTGTCCATAACTTTTTGAATAGAGAAAAGATTACTTTGCGCTCCTCAAATTTGTTCCCCATGTCAAAGATTGGTGGGATACTATTTGTCAGAAAAAAGAAACAAAAGAACCCTCATTACTTACAGTCACACTCACCTGGGAGTCCTTTAGGATGCTATTAAGGAACAATAATACCCTATTGGAAGTTATGATGACATGTATACAAAATGGAACACACTATGGAAGGAAAGGGACCAAGCAATGCCATAGTTCACAAATATCTTCCATAACTTGCACATCAAGATGGGTATCAAATATTCAGAGAGACACTTGATGCTCAAGGACCATGATGGTTGGAATATATGCATACATGTAGAAATGGATTTTATGGACATCTTGTCCTTGGGCATGACCTATCTATATGTTGTCAAAATTGAGTAGAATATTAAACAAAAGACATGATAGTTTGGGTTTGGGAACCCCTCACAGTATAAGTAAGGCAAAGGAAACCCAAACCCATAGATTAAAGGAAAGAGAAAAATATTTACAGCCTCACAACAAACAATCTAAGTCACAAACAAAGAAGGACAATGGAAAGATGAAGAAATATATCAGGAAGCGGTGCAACTTCTATAAGATCCCATAACATAACATTGTTGATTTCCACTCAAAAAAATCATTGGTGGATAAGGTGAAAGCCTCTGAATCAGATGCAGGTCCTAACGTTGAGTCAAAACTAGAAAATGGGATATAGATCATTAACACAGAACCCAATGCCACTATTTCTACCACCAAAATCCATTTCAGTGAACTTGATGAGCCAAAGTAAGGAACACACCTCTTTTATTCACAGATGTGGGTGAAAGGCACTCTGCTGCACTTCATTTTTTATAGTGGTATAAAGAAGAACTTCATCTCAGTGGAGGTCGTCAAGTGGTTGGCCCCACCGACATCACTGCACCCACAACCATACACCATCGGATGGCTCTTCCAAGGAAGCGTTCTTCGTGTTAGCCAATAGTGTCGCATGTTGTATGGCATCAATCCCTTCAAAGATGAGGTATAGTGTGATGTTTATCCCCTTGAATTTTGTGATGTTATTTTGGGCCAACCTTATTTATGGAAACTTCATGATGTATATGAATCTAGGCCTCACAATGTTATTATTACTTTGAATAGAAAATTGTACAGGATACCCGAGGTAGTCCCACCTAGTGCCATTTCCTTGATATCTTCCAAGCAATGCAGGAAGGTCATCTCTCATACCGAGAAGTTTTTCTTCTTCGTGATTCACTCTCAGAGTGAGTGAAATATTGCACCCACATATAGGGCCTTTGTGTTTGACCTCTCCACACAACAAAAGCAAGTGGATAAGGTCATGGAAGAATTCAAATACATCTTTTCCTCACCTACTGAGGTACCTCTACACTTTCAGGTCAAGCATTCCATCGATATGACCCCAGGAACGCCACTACCCAATGGACCAGTCTATCATCGTTATTTGTTAGAAAATGAGGAGATCAAGCGTCAGATCTAAGAACTGCTCCAAAAGGGGAACATATGACCCAATTCATCACCTTGTGGAATCCCAATTATGCATGTGCAGAAGAAACATGGGATGACTCTGCATTGATTACCAGACTCTAAATAAAATCACAGTCAGGAACCGGTACCCAATTCCCCTAATCGACAATATTCTTGATTAGCTCAAGTGGGGGAAATACTTCAGTAAGTTGATTTGAAGTTTGGCTACCATCAGGTCCCATAGAGGAGACATATGTATGGAAGACTACCTTCAAGTCAAAAGAAGGTCTTTTTGAATGGTTGGCCATTCCCTTTGGTTTGACAAATGCCCGAAAAAATTTCATGAGGATGATGGATGATATCTGGCGGATTTTCACCAATTCTTTTGTAGTGGTGTATCTTGATGACATCCTCATCTACAATAAGACTTGGGAGGAACACTTGTAGCATATTCAATAGGTTCTGCACACTCTGTGGTAGCACAAGCTATATGCCAACTTGGAAAAATTATCCTTCGACATGGACATGGTCTAGTACGTAGGATACATTGTTGATGAGCATGGTGTGCATGTGGATCCATCCAAGATATAGGTCATCCATGACTGGCTAGCCCCAACCACACTCACTGAGCTTCAGATCTTCTTATGCCTTGCCAATTTCTATCGCAGGTTCGTGTTGGGATTCTCCTGTATTTCATGGGACCTTAGCTAAGTAACCAAGGGTGGTGGTAAGGAAAGTTTTATGTGGGGCTTGTCCCAATAGTAAGCATTCGATGATTTGAAGAAATGCTTGTGCTTAGCCCCAGTGATTTCATTACCCAACCTACAAAAACCCTTTGATATCGATACAAATGCTTCAGAATATGTTGTGGGTACATTTCTCACTTAGCACAACCACCCTGTGGCCTATCATAGTGATAAATTATCAGATGTCATTTGTAAGTAACCTAATTATGAAAAATAAATGTACTCCATTGTGAAAGCCTTCCTCTAGTGTTGGAAATACATTCTCGGGAAGGAGACAATCATCCACACTAATCATAAGCTGCAGTTCATGCAGACATAAGGAAAATTGTAGAATGACTGCCATCAGAAGTGGTCCACATAATTGCAACAATTCGACCTCAACATCAAGTATAATACATGAAGTACCAATTGCGTAGTTGATTACCTTAGCCAACCTCCCATCATGAAATTCACCACATTGTTAGACTCTTGTGACCATGAGACCTCCGGATGGCCACACTTCTATGAGAAAGATCTTTACTTTTCCACCACCTACCAGATGTTGGGTGCAAACCGAGCTGTCACTAATTTCCATCTCCAGGATGGGTTGTTGTTCCATCTGGGCCATCTTTGCATTCCATCAAGAAAATGAGTGAAGCTAATTTGGGAAGCCTACTACAGTCGAGTGGCATTACACTTCAGCATATAAATGACAGCGCCAATGCTACAACAACATTTCTATTGGTTTAAACTTTGACATGATGTTAGCAAGTATATTAGGTAATGCACTTCCTGTGATATAACCAAACCAGAAACTAATAAAAAAGGCATGTACACCCCTCTTCCTACTCCTGACATGCTTTGGGAATCCATCTTAATGGAATACATGTCCAACCTTCCATCCACCAAGCAGGTAAATGATTGTGTTTTTGTGGTTGTTGATTGCTTTTCCAGGATGGCGATTTTTGCCACCTGCAAGAAGAGAATCACAATGGAGGCCACTGCCAAGATCTTATTTGAATGAGTATGGGTACATGTTTTGATACCAAAAAACATTATCTCATATCAGGGTAGTTGGTTCCTCAACAAATTCTGGTCGAGCTTCTAGTCACTGTTAGACACAAAGCTCACCAAATCCACTGCCTCCCACCCCCAGGTGGATGGCCAGATTGATTTTGTCAATCGAATGATTGTGCATATCCTAAGCATGTAAAATTCAAATAACCCCCACACATGGGATGATATTCTTCCCTATGTTCATCATAGCTACAAAAAATCCATACATAACTCAACCAACCACAACCCATTTCAGGTGGGGTTGGGATTTCAACCATTGGGCCCCATGGATGTTGCACTACCCCTTGTGGACACCCTGGCAGACTCATCCCATGATCAAAGTGAAGTTGATAAAGCCACCTGGTTCATTGAGTGGATCCATTATATCCACCAAAAAGTTCAAGATATTTTATAGAAGTCCAATGCCAAGTACAAGAAAGACCATGATTAACACCAGGTGCCAGACAAGTTTCAGGTGGGAGACAAATTTTGGTTGCACTTGTAGAAATAACACATTACAGGGCCCCATAGGAAAATTAGTCCAATTTATTATGGAACTTACACCATCACCAAGGCTATGGGTGGCAATTCTTTTGAGCTCAACATTCCCCCCTTCCTTGTCTTGCACCCAGTGTTCAATGTGGATCTCCTTTGAAAATATTTTCCACAATTATTGGACACCTCAGAGATAAAAAAAGAAGTTGACACCAATAGAGATCAACCTTGACTACATGGAAAATGTATCCACTAATCATATCATGGACACAAAGGTCAAGGGAACTAGACAACAAAGGATCCATCTTTATCGGGTTGTCAAAGCACGACAACTCCTGCACCAAGGAAATTGGTTCACCTAGGGCCAATTTCAACAAAAATTTCCTCATATGATGGGGGAAATAAACACAATGAATATCATTTCTTCCTAAGGGGGAGTATTTATCCAGGTGGATATCGATGGCCACATACCTCTCCCAAGTGTCTCATTTTGGTAGTTTTTTAGTTTGGCAATTTTTTCCGAGTTTTTTGGTCTTGAACTTTCGGGGTTGGTTTGAGGCCCTAAACAACATTTTTAGGGATCTTCATAGTCAAAATTTAGATTGAGCCAAATTTTTATGGAATAATGTGTACTCCTCATATATACCTTTCCAACGGGCTATCGTGCACCTAAAATGGAGATCGTATGCAAAAGTTACGACCCCGGGAAGTTGATGTACTAACTTACCCCAAAAGAGCCCACATGACATTTGGCACTTCATATCCTAGGGTTAGGTTTTTGGATGTCTAGGGTTTTGGAATTCATTCTTATTGTGAAAAGGATTTCAGAGCCTCATTGTACTCATATTCTTGTGAATGATTGTTATGAACATAAATATACATAAATATATATTCATAACATAATAATTAATTAATAAATAGTAACTATTAATAATGAAAGAACATGTCTCAAAGGACATGTCTATTGGTTAAGGGAACCTCTGCGTGGGTATATAAATGAGCCCTCATTCCCAATTGTAATTATATCTTATCTTATCTATTCATTTATTATTTATAGTCCTATATGGATTACTTTGTTATATTCCAAGTATTTTGGATAATTCTTGTGTGAGTGAACTTTGTTTGTCTCATTTGGTATGAAAGCTTTGTTTTTTTTATCCTGGCCCTTGGCCTCTTTACCAGACCTAGTCTGATCTTGGATTTTGGCCACTAGACCTTGGTCAAAATTTATGCATTTGGCAACATACCTATAGGCCCTTGGCCACTAAAATTTTTAGAGTCATGGAACTCTGGGTCTTTGACCACACCAGGGCATTTTTCCATTAAAAAAAAAAAAAACCAGTGAATTTCGTTGCAAAATTTAAAAGTTCAGAAAAGTTGGAATAAGAAAAAAAAATCAACGGCTACAAATAAAGAAAACCAGAAAGTATTCCATTGCAAGTTAAAAAATACCAAATCAAGCATATTATAGAAGCAAGGGGGGAATAAATCTTCAAATCACAAACAACAGTTTTGGTAAACCCTAATGAATGAACAATTAATCAATTAATCACTAAGAGAACTAGGTATAAGTCGATAGGAATCCTTGTTGGCTTTTGCATCTAGGCAACACATTGTCGTTATCGATTAAGAAAAACCTGCATAGAAACGTTGAAACCTCCACTGTAAAAAAAATAAAAAATGCAAATTAAATCGTAACAATTATGTGTTAAAATTGTCCAATCTACTCGCTGAAGAACGCTAGATCGTGTGGAAAAAAAATATATCGTAATTGTTTTGGAAGAAGATATAATTCTGAATATATCTGAATATTGGATTACAATTCAAGATATTTGGTGAATAAACAGATGCGAAAACTGTCGTGGAAGAGAGTAGTGCGAAAGGGGCTCACAGTTTATGGAAATCGTTCAATTCACATAGAACTCATTGACTGTCGAACCATATCAAGTCTGATATATTATCCACTATCTTCATTATTCCAAAAAATAGTGACTAGGATTGTGTCGAGTGATAAGGAAGTCCCACAACGAAAAGTCGCAAGACATATATTTCGAACATCAATAGTATCATTTCGGGTGCCATACTCGTCATGGGGTTTAGGTGCCATACTCATTGTACAGAGCAAATTTGTTGTGGAACAAGACGAAACAATTGTTCTAGGTTTTCATGAGGTCACCAACATATTGAGGGTTGAGTTTATCGGGTGTTCAATCTGAGTGAGACAGAACATACATTCCGCAGAACTGTTGTCACAAAGTGAAACACGACATCAGGATTTGTTTTTTAATCACTAGACTGTAGTGTGTCGGGTTCTGAGTATAGAGGCTTATTGGTAGTATCTTCATTATCACTAGGTGGAGATTTGAATTAAAATAAGACATCGTGGGTTACATTCGATTAGGGATACCACCTGTAATCCATCGATTTTCCCACTTTTCCTGTCCACCACCGAAAAAAAAGATTCAGTCGAACTACCTACAAACGTTATTGTAGAGTTAATATCAAGAAGGATTTGTGGGTTAAGTGTTGATCCATAGCGATCTTGACCATCGCAATGCTTGTAGTAATCTATTCACAGGTTAAGGGAAGAAACATTAGAGTTATATACCTAAAAAAAAAAGATAGAGAAGTGTTATTAAGAAATTATAAGCTAAAATCAAAGTCAAATCATAAGGGTTTAACATTTATAAAGTCATAAAGGTTTAAATTAACAAAATCAAGTTATAAAGGAAGCGATAATTACCAAAGAATAAACAAAGGAAAAAATATATGTTATATAAAAGTGAAGAAAAAGAAAGGGTTACCTAGTGAATAAGAAGTACCTTTCATTAAAAACACTAAAAGGGTAAAGTCAAGATTAAAAAATGGACTTTATTAAAGAAGAAATTAGAAGTTAAGTAAAGAAGTAAGTTCAATTAAGTTACAGAAGGTGAAGAAGAGTAATATATATATATATATATATATATATTTTCAACACAAGGAGAATTTTTTTGACATTTTCTTATAAGAAGAAGAAAATCACATTACATGATGCTACAATGAAGTCAATTTCAGAAGCTCCATCATCAGAAGACCTGAAGGACATATTAGAATTGATCCTTCCAGATAACCAGAAGTCAATACAAAAATTGCAAGATCAACAAGAAGAATGTGACAAAATCACCATTGAAAAAGACAAAGAGATTTCTCGGCTAAGAAATCATAATCAGAAACTACTTGCAAAAATCATGAAATCCAAGGAGAAGAAGTGGTGTTTTTAAAAGTTCAAACAAGAAAATCAAGGTCTCAAAGAGAAATTAACCGAAAAAGAGGGAGAAAGCTCTTGCCTAAGGAACCTTAATCATAATTTACTAGAACAAATTAAAATCTTAAAGGATGAAAGAAAAAAGAATCTAGAATCAAAAAATTAATTCGGCAAATCAGAAGATGAAGAAGAAACTTCATGCCTAGGGGTTCATAATCAAGATTTATTAACTCAAATTAAAAAGTTGAAGCATGATAAGAAGACTTTACAAGAAAATCTAGATCGCAAAACATCATTAGTCGATAAGGAAATGATGACAGACCCAATCAACCTTACAACTCAAAAGGAGGCAAATCCAACTGATGTAAAGAAGTTTTCAATTGTCGAGGTACAAACAAGCCAGAGATATCAAGAAGACTCAATTCCAAAATTTAATCAACAAAAATCTACAAGTATACGAAGTAAGGATCGAGTTGCAAGGATTCCTTATCGACATCCTAATCACAAAAATCGATACTTCAACCAATCAATGTATCAACGAAAACAAATAACCACTATGTCAAAGAATATTACTTCCACTACAAGTGTGGGTCAAAATAGAAGTTATCAAGGGAGTATAAATGTATCAAGTTCTTTCCATGAACCCTATAAAAACCCAAATCTGCAAAAGATCAAATTAGGATGGGCAGAATCCTTTACAATTCAATAGTTCTGCTCAACACTTAGAATATCCTATCGTCTCTGGTCCTCAACGATTACTAAATCAATAATGAAGAAGCATGAGACAATAATTACAAGCTAGAGCAAGAGATAAGTCTTCCATAAAGTATGCTTTGAGGACAAAGAATTTTTAAGGGGAAGGCAATGTTATAAACATAAATATACATAAATAGATATTCATAACATAATAATTAATTAATAAATAGTAACTATTAATAATGAAAGAACATGTCTCAAAGGACATGTCTATTGGTTAAGGGCACCCCTGCGTCGGTATATAAATGAGCCCTCATTCTCAATTGTAGTGTTATATGTTATCGTATCTATTCATTTATTATTTACAGTCCTATATGTATTACTTTTTTATATTCCAAGTATTTTGGATAATTCTTGTGTGAGCAAACTTTGTTTGTCTCAATGATCGCAACCATCACATCTCTTCTCAGAGACAAGCTGCCACCATTCTAGAAAGCTTGTTTTTGGTCTGCATTTTACAGTTTCAACATATTTCTTTATTGAATAGAAGTCAGTTTTACTATATCTCTGTTATTGTTCCTTATGTATCTATGTTAATAATATTAATAATATTTTTTCATTTCATTCTACTCATAAAATTTGGATCACTCCACGTAGTGAAAACTTGCCTAAGAGATACTCTACAAAGGAGATATTCTCAAGATAGTCTTCCTTTGATCCAAGAACCTCAAAGATCCGTCCACCAACAAAGTCATAGGATCAAGGAATCTCAAATATTTTAAGATTATCTAGACCCTCTAATTGTTGGAGATATCCAATATTTATTTGAGAGTACTAATGTACAACCCACATAAGTCATAATGGGTGATTTCCTTGCTTAGTTTAATAGGCCTTTTGATTTTACAAAAATCCAAGGTTATCTCCATGACATTCCTAAGAAAGCTATTGAAAGTTGTCAAATTTTCAATGGGATAATGTTGTGTCAATAGTATATCATTGGAGGAAATTCAAGAATATGGCTAATAAGTTTGCTACAAATTACATAGATGTAAAAGTGAGGTTATTTTCTTTTTCCTTATAAGATGATGAATAAGATTGGTTTATATTATTACCTACAAATGAAATTAGTGCTAGTAGGAAAACCCCCCCTATGGCTACACCAGGGTTTACAATGTAGGAAAATCAATAACCGTTTAAAAGTCTCTTACTTCTCCAACTACCCCAAACATACTCCAGATTTATGCAAGAATTGAAAAATGAGAAGGATCAGGTAACTATACCTCTACTCCACGTCTGGTGATGATCCTCTCGCACTTGATAGCTTCACTGACTGCAAACCTCCTCCCAAGGCTGGCCTGCATTCAAAGAAAGACAAACAGAAAGATACAAGCATGCATTTCATATATATATATAAGGGTTATATGTTAGAATAAAAACATAAATTAAATGCAAACATTTGACACATCATGTTTTGGGACATGAAAAGTACTTCTTTTATTGATAATACAATGATCACTTACAACCAAATCCGGCTACTGCTCCATGAACCTAGTCTAGGATCCTTTTCACCAAGCTCCAAGTGCACCTCTGTATGGATTCTCCTCTCAACCTTCTTCTTGGGAAGTATAATGGGTTTATGATGGAGTAAGGAAGGCAAATTGGGGAACTTTGAGGTAATTCTGACAAAAGGGTTTCAAATGCTTGGGGCAAGGAGGGAATGTGAAATGAGTAGAGTTTCACTGTTCTTATGTCTAGATGTGGAATGAGACCCCAAAAGCTCCTTTTGTATGACAAAAGGATGGTTATTTGGTTGGGTGATAGGATATAGGTAGTGGATTGGTTGGGAAGCTACCCAATATCCCGTAATCTCAACGAATTCCTTGCAACTTTTTAATTTTTGCAACTTTTGCAACTATACGTGGGTTGTAGTGGTGCAGCATGCATATGCACGTGGTCTATAGTTGTTCAAAAAGTGTATGTACGTGGGCAGTAGTGGAGCAGGGCACATACATATTCAAAAAATGGGTTTTTTAGAAGAGCAACTCAGTGATGACTTGGAAAAAAATGCAAGTAAGAGGGCCAAATGCCAAGTATGCATATGTAGAGAAATTTAGGGTTATAACAGATGCCCCCTAATGTGTGAGGTCAAAAGAGCATATGATCACCGAAATACATTACAAAATCCTCACCAATGTACGAAATGGGTGAGCCTGGGACTAGAGTTCGGGAGGTGCCATCTGCAAAAATAACAATTGTCTCTCCGAGGCAGGCATACCCATGCTCAGGATGAAATAAATAATGTCTTCCAATCAAATACACTGCAAATCCATTTCATATAACTATATAAATTGCAGTCACAAGAAATATACAACGAATCTACATCTCAAAATTAAAGATATACAAGTATAGTATCCATCTTCAAGAAGTCGATATCACCCGATGGCTGGAGATGAGGTCTTCATAGGTCGAGAAAAAACTTCAAGATCTCCACAACTCATGTAGGAGTGCAATATGAGTGTATGAATTCACTACCCATAGGTCTTTGACTCATCGATAAAATACAAGAGGATCTCAATGATCAGGCTGAAAAATTCATAGATTTTGAACAAGGACTTGATCGAAATTTTGGGATGGCCGGTCATGAGGGCAAGAGATAAACTGTAGAAAGGATGACTCAGGCTGGGTGAAACTTCCCTTGGAAAAGATCCTAGAAGATGATCAGACTCAAGCAACATGACATTGACATAATTTCATGATGTAGGAGGCAACAAAAACTCTCCATATGTTTGGAAGAGTAACCAAACGAAGGAGGACACATCTCTATGTAGTGAGAAAAACTTCCTAAGGTCATACTAGATCCCAAATCTTGATGAAAAAATAGAAGGATGTGCTTTGTCCAAGGGTGACTCATTGTGCTGCCAAAAAATAATATATATTTCTCGTGCCCTCTTTTTGGGTTTTATTTTTTATTTTTGTCTTTTTCAATTTTTAAAAAAGATTTGAAAAAAAATAAAAGAATTCTATGTTACAAAGGAGGAAAGAGTGTCACAAGCATACTAGTTCCAAGCGCAAGGAACACACTAATTCTCAAAGAAAGGAGACATGTGCAGGAAAAGGACACTCGGGGAAAATTCCTCCATGGGTCAAGGTGTCAGGTCGCAGAGGCAAAGTGCTACAAGGCTTGCGTATAAGGCATGCTTCAAAGGTTCAGTTGAGAGCAACATGGATCCAGCATTAGTCCAAATACGTAGAGATGAAAATTTGATTAGTAAGATAGGATGAAACCCCCTTCAATGTATTTTTTATGATCCCAGAGAAGGTAAGCTTGGTAGTTTTTTCACGTTTAGAGAGTCTGAAAAAAACATAAAAGAAGACTCCATTGGGGTACCTTTTTTGAAAATAGTCTAGTCGATTCAAAAAAGGGATAAACTAGCACTGAAAATACATCTATTCAAAACCATTTTAACGAGTGTGACAAAGACAATATCACTTGACAATCTTTTCAATTTTAAGGAGTCTGAAAAGAGCTTAACTATGGACTCACTACCCTTTTCTAGATTTAGTCTCCTTAGCCTGAAAAAGTATAAAATTTACTGAGGATAACTCTCCTAGCGAGACGAATCTCTTGAGGTATACATTTTTCCTCCTTAATCTACAAGCCTAAAAAAGGGGTAAACTCATGCCAGTAGATGTTCTTCTGGACCAATTTAACGAGTGTAAAGGAACAAGGTCACTCGACAATCTTTTCAATTTTAGGGAGTCTGAAAAGAGCTTAACTATGGAATATGTGGGGGATGTTCTTATAGACCAATTTAATGAGTGTGAAGGAACAAGGTCAGTCGACGATCTTTTCAATTTTAGGGAGTCTAAAAAGAGATTAACTATGGAATCCGTGGGGGTTCCTTTTTCATAAATTTAGTCCCTCGAGACCAAAAAAGAGTTAAACTTATACCTGAGAATACTCTTCTAGAGAATCGAAGTTCCTAGAGTATACCTTTGTTCATAAAATTGACCATCCAGACCGAAAAAGGGGTAAACTAATGTTAGACAGACACGCCTTCAAGTTTGAGTTTAGTGAGCGTAAAGGACAACAAGACCGTTGGGAAATATTTTCATGTTTAGAGAGTCTGAAAAGGGCTTAAAGAAGACTCCAAGAGGTTACTTTTCTCATTTAGTCTAGACAAGATTGAAAATAATAAATGTATTCTCGTCGGATGTTGCTTTCAGATTTCAAAGTGAGATTGAAAGAAAACAAATCATGCTCCTTTTTAAGAGTCCCAAGGGTGAGGCCAAGAGTGATTATGCATCGGATGAATGAGGCTCAATCTCATAATCACGATAGGACTAACAAGGACTCACGAGCCTAAAGTCATTAGAGACAACATGGACGCCAAAATGAAACAAGGATATATATATGGCATCCATGTAAAGGTAGGACCTACCACCTAATCATGCCACTTATGAAACATAAAAGATGGTTCTGTGTCACAGTTTGGTGGGATCGATCCTATGGCAAAGAAAAAAAAACAACGAGATGCAAAACTGGGAGGTGGAATCCTAACTCATATGCAAAAAGTTGGAAAAACAACTTTTACCAAAGGACCTTTAATAGTAACCCATCCCTCAAACATTTACCAAACCAAAACGAAAAGTGTATCATAACATCCAATAAGAAAATCAAGAGCCGAATTAAATAATTTTCAAGACAGAAAAAACTACAAAAGGGTTCAAAAAAGTGGCAAAAAGGGCCAAAAAGTCTATAAATAGAAGCCAACAACTCATTTTCACCATTGCAATTTGAAAATTAACCAAAAGGTAAAAAGGAACCCTTTTCTAAAAGAGTTGATTTCGGGAGCTTTAGAGGATGAAACAAATTTCCTCTCAGACCAAGTAAGTATAAACTCATCCCTCTCGCATTCCAATTATTCTTTCATGCATATTTTTTAGTTTTTTGGGGGGCGTTCCCTCTTAAAAAAGGGTGGCCCTACATGTATGCGGGTAGTCTAAGGACAGCCTGCATATGTACGTAGAAAGATAATAGTCTGCCATCTTACATACACAATTGTTTCCAAGACAGTCCATGTACACCCTCAAAAGTATGGAAAAAATCAAAATGCAAGAGCTAACTCCCCTTTGAACTATCATGGAACATGATGTATGTCCACTAGAGGGAGAGGGAACACAAGGAAATCGATATCTTGGTCAATGAGTACCCTGATGCTATCACAACATTGAAACAATGCGGGTTATGGAAGTTCTATCGGTGTTTGTTCATGAGGGCACAACCCAGGCTACTAAATGCCCTGGTGGATTACTAGCACCCTGACGTAGAGGTGTTCATGATTGAGGGGAAGTTGTTGACTCCAATGACCGATGATATATATTTATTGACTGGCCTTTCGAGGAGAGGGGGACCAATCAACCTGCATACATTCCCCCCTGGGCCCTTCAACATCGCCAACTACATCGGGATGCATTGCGAGGTCAACACTAAGAAAGTAGGTTCTCAGGGGCCCATCCAAAATATCACCAACTTGTCACTGAAGGTGATCATTTTTCTTATTGGTCAGATCACTAGATCCACGGCTCTACACTAGGCTTCTGGGGCACACATATATTGTCCAATGAAATGCCTAGATGCATGTATATTCTACTATAGCACAACCATGCTTTACTGCATGAAGAGGCAACTTACAGATTATCGCGAGCATAGAAACAAGAACTTCGGGTTTAGTGCTATTTTGTTCTTGTTCTTCTTTGAGAGGGTACCCAGTCTAAGTCCCAGAGAGATAGTACGAGGGCATGTGGCCTCCTTCCCGGAGGTGTGTAGATGGGTGGCATTTCTGCCATGACAGGGAGGAGGGAGGAACATAGAGGCATTCGATGACAAGTTCTTCAACTGGTGGGAACGACAGATTCTGACAATAGAGGACTACCCCTACACTGGAATAAACTTTTCCAGAGATCCAGACATGCCCGTACCTCCTGGAGAGGAGTGAGGAGAGATAGGTATGTGTATTTTAAAGTTATTTAATTTTTAGTTTCTTTTATATATAATTTTTAATATGTATCCGAGTATTGACAACCATGTATCTGTTATGAACATATGTGGGACCGGTGCACTCGACAGATTTCTTTAGTACTAGGAAATGTCCTTGACCAGAGCTAGTACCAACAATAGCCGATGGACCAACAGCCATAGGGGGACCTCCAGCCAGAGAGGCTGAGAGAGTTTTGAGACAGGTGGAGTAGAACCTCACCGCGCTCACTCGTGCAGTTCCCATGGTTGAGATCGAGTATCTCCCACCATTGATGCAACCTCATGTATTTGGGGTGCAACACTCTTGGGTCCAACTCTTCCGACGTTTGGAAAATGTCGTCGTTCACTAAGTTAGGGACAAAAGGCTCCGAGATTATATAGGGTGGACTCATTATTTGCTGAGGGAACTCTTTTTGTATATTTTTGAGGGCATAAGCCCCGTGATGTATATCGGATTATTATTTTTTAGGCATTCTCTCCCACCTATGTACTCTAAGACTTTTTGATATATATATATATATATATTTATATTTACATATTTATGTCTTATGGATCACATTTATTTACAAATGTATGTACATGTGTATGTGTGTTCTTCTTTTTATGTGTGTGCAACATGCCAATCTAAGATGTGATTATCTAGAGTATATGTTATTTGATTTAATATCCTAGGAACATGGATATACATAATGTAATCAAAGCAATTTTCTAAGAGATGTACCCTAAGGAAACGTCAGTGTAAATTAGGATCATAAATGCGGTAAAATCCATTTAACTAGGACACAACCAGCTGAGCATCTAAGTAGACTCAGAGGTGAGAAATTCCAAGTGACAAAGCATCATGAAGAAACTATATCACTGTGATGTACTCGGGGACATTGTTTGTGGCATCACCTAGACAGATACCTCCATAGGATAACAACTGGCCTTGAGGCGTGAAAATCACCCAAGATACAAAAGCAAGCCTCTGAGTGTGTTGGCTAGTGCCATCCACAAACCCAAAGAACACCTCTGATTCACTTGACATCTGCCATAGTGAAAAAGATGACATAAATAATGACACGTCTATAAAACAAAAAGAAAAAAAACTAGTTGTATAAGAAGTATACATATGTACAAGAAGTCACCCAAGCGACCAACCTACAATTTATACTTCTTGAGGTAGAGCCCATTTCTAGGCTCCACCAAAGAATTTCCCTCAAATTCAACCAGATGATAAGCACCCTTCTTTAAGAACTCTTTCACAATGAAAGGTCTGAACCACATGGGTTTGAACTTGCTTTCCCCAAGGGGATCCTTATATTGGTCATAGACAAAGACAAGGTCACCTTAAGATAAAATTCGAGGACGAACAAACCGATCCTATTGACACTTGACTCATTTCTTTTGAGCCTCATTGGCTAAGGCTAGATCACGGTGTTTCTCATTGAGCTGCTCCAGATAAAATAGGAGTTCCTCAAGTGGTAAAGTGTCTAGAAATAACTCTACTTCCAACTTTAAAGACGAGATCTGACACTCTATAGGAAAGAATTCTTCCATCATGTAAACAAGTTGAAAAGGTGAGAAACCGGTGGCAGTATTTACAGACATTTGGTAGGCCCATAATGTCGAGTATAACATCAAATGCCAATTTGACTTGGAAAAATTAATCTTTCACTGCAGAATAGTCTTGAGGGACTTATTCATAGCTTCCACCTGACGATTTACTTGTGGGTAGTAGGGTGATGAATGTTCCTGCCTCAACCCAATATTTGATGTTAACTCGGACATCATTTTGTTCTAGAAGTGACTTCCATGGTCAGTGAAAATATCCTTCGGGATGCCGAACCTTGCTACTATCTAGTTAAAAATGAAGAGAGTTGTTTTTTTGCCATCATTGTTAAATGTTGGCATAGCCTTGACACAATCTGTGAAGTAGTCTACTGCTATGATGATATAATGATTCCCCCTTGCTGAAGCTAGGTGGCATGTGGTAAAATAAATCCCCCAGTTGGTGAAGGGACCAATGACAATGACAGGAAACATGGGAGCAGGATGTGCCCTCATCTTCCAAGAGAAGATCTGACATGGCTGGCACTTTTTGACCGACTCGATGCAATCCTTGATTAATGCAGGCCAAAAGTAACCAGCTCGTAGAATATTTTGGGTTGTTTCTAACCCAGACAAATGACCACCACATTCTCTAGTGTGGTAGTCATTAAGAATGAGTTCCGCTTCCTCGTGTATTAGGAATCTATGAAGAATACAATCTACACCTCGATGATACAAAGTGTCATTGAGTATGAGATAGTTTCGTTCCTGATGGAGAATTCATCGATGCTCGTCACGAGAAGCAGAGGTGGGAAACTTCAAAGTCTAGAGATAGACTAGTATATCTCCATACTAGGGTTCCGAAGATGCGATCAGAAAAAGATCTCCTTTAATAGGTGTTTCTTCGAGTGTGACATCACCTGATTTGACTGGAAGTTCCAAAATAAGTTCCGCAAAGACCAATGAATTTTTGGATTTTGCGGAAACAAAATCCAAGTTAAATTCCTGGAGGATAACAATCCATCTACTGATCTTGCTTTGAATGATGTGTCATGTCAACACATATTTAAACAGATTCACAACAGCAATGATGGTGGTCTTTCAAAGCAGGATATAATGATGGAAACATTGGACATCAGCGAATGCAAGCTTCTCAACATGGGAATAGTTGAGTTCCATCCCAACCAGGCCTCGACTCAGATAATAAATCACATGCTCTTCGAGCATATCATCCTCTTGAACCAACACCATACCGATGGTTGACTCTACAGCGTCCAAGTACAATAAAAAATATTTATTATAATTGGGATGCCAGAGCAGAGGGGCAGATGTAAGGGCGTGTTTCAATGCTTCAAAAGAGAGTTGAGCGGCTTCATACCAACAGAAAGGGACTCCCTTTTCCAGTAAACACATGAACCCTTTAGTGATCTTGGCATAGTTTGCGATAAAACTTTGAAGAAAGTTCACTTTCCCTTGTAAGCTATGAAGCTGACTGACTGTGCATGGGGGAGGAAATTGAACTATCGCCTCAACGTTAATAGGATCAACCATGATCCCTATTGTTGAAACTAGGAAACATAAAGATGAACAGACGCCACGCAGAAACTGCATTTGTTAGGATTCAAGCGAATCTAATAGTAGTGACATCGTTCGAAGATTATTCGGAGGTGTGCAGGATGATTATCTCTCTTGCGAGATCGTGATTCTAGATCATCGAGATAAGCCTCGATTATATGTCTAAGATTTTATGGAAAGAAAAATACATGGACTGTTGAAAAGTGGCTCTAGCATTCTTCAGGCCAAAAGGCATCTTACGATAAGAAACTTTTCCACATGGACAGATAAAATTTGTTTTATGTTGGTCTTCGGGTTTGATTTGAATCTAGTTATATCCCGAAAAAACATCCATGAATGAAAAAACCTCATAGGCTACGCTTTCATCGCGAATATGGTCAATGAATGGGGTGGGAAAATTATCCTTTGGACAGGACTTATTCAATTCACAGAATTCCATGCACACGTGAATCATACCCTATTTTTTGTTAACCAGGACGTGATTTGACACCCATTGCATCAACTGTATGTGGTAGATGAAACCAACTTTAAGAAGTTTCTCTACTTCATCCTTAATAGCTACCACTTTCTGAGGATTCATCATATGAAGATTCTATAGGACCGACTTGGTGTCATGATAAGTTGTTATCTCATGTTCAATGATTCTTGGATTGATACCTGGCATTTCCTCATAAGACCAAGCAAAAATGTTGCGAAATTCGTTAAATAAATTTGTATAGATTCAAATCTCCTCAGGGGAGAAGTTCGTTGTGACGAAAACATTCTCCATGATGCCAGGGGTTCTGGAGATATCAATAGGTATCGTTTCAGTGATACTTTCCATATTACCCTTTGCGTAAAATGTGTGTGTAGCCAAAAGATTAATAGGACAATACCTGTCTCAAATCATAGTCAACACAAATTCACCTACCTCTATTCTTCTTAACTCCAGGAGGAAATATGATCTATGATGGAGATAATCCCAGGGTCTATCCAAACTAGTCAATGCCTCTATAATCACCCCATCAGAGGGAAAGACCAAGTCTAAATAATATGTAGTGGCAACAGAACCTTGAGTCCAAATAGGCTCGAGAACTGGATCTAACTCCTACGTGGGAGTCAGATTGGGGTCGGTCAAATCTTGTTTGACAATACCGTATGCAACTTCTTCCATGAACAGTGGAATGGACATGCCAAGATTCCCTGTCCCCTCCATCGAGGTCAATGGGGAAGGAAGAGTCCATAGATCATTAAAGTAATTTGTTTGAAAAGACAACACTTGAAAAATTTCAGCCATAGGCTGGTTGGGGCAGCTGATATAAACTTGACATCGCCAGAAGGAGGTGGGTAATCCAAAGTACCCATAAAGGGTGGGAACAAACCAAACCCCACTTTAATGACATCAGGCTAAGGTTTATCAATCATAGGGACTGTGGATGACCCTAATGAAGGGTTAGGCTGGGAGAAGGACAACTGGTCAATGGTCATGATTCGGCCCTCGTGTGGAAACAACAAGACCTGAAAAAATGTGGCAACCACTGCATGCATTGCATAGGTCCAACTCCTTCCTAACATAAGGTTGTAGTTGAGAGGTGCATCAACCACTTCAACTTCGATGCACATGGTCTTCCCTCCTAACTGCATGGGGAAATAAGGGATGATTCCATGTGGTCTGAAAGAATGGCCATCGAAAGAAATAAGCCGAGTAGGTGATAGAGACAAAACGGGTTGGCCAATGGCCTTCCAACACAACAAAGACATCATGCATGTCAAGGTTCCATCATCAACCACCATGTGGAAAATATTCTGGGCAAAATATTTCGTGATGTAACCACTACTATCTGAAATGCAACGTGGTAAGGGAGACGAGGTTTCAAGTCGGTCACATCGAGAACGATCGTTCCCAGATTACAAGTCTTTGTAGACCCCAAGGAGTATAAAAGATCCTTTTTATGTGAAGGGAAGCTCTGGAGGACCTCCAAAGAGGACATCACACAAGGGGTTTGTGACAAATCCTCCACCATAGAGTAGTTCTGGGTGGCCCTCGCATTTGGATTATGAGAATATTTATTGAATACCCCTTTCAGGATGCGTGTCATTGTTTCACCCATCATCTTCTCAATATAGAGAGGAACATATGGGTTTATGACTTCTTTATTCTTTTCATCATATTCCAACATTATGTAATCATGCATCCTAATCGCTATATAAGCATCACCTTTCATCATATAAACGTTCATGACCGAGGGATTACTAGAAGATGCGGGGGGTCCCTGATTGTTCCCATCTGCGCTCGAAGAGGCTTGAGTTATATTTTTCCCATGTGGGAATGGGTTTGTTAACATAGCAGGATTTTGTTGTGCCAATAACTTATGGGCCTTTGCAAGTCAAGGGCACAGGTGAGTCGGATGGTCCTCTGTGCAAAGGTTACATAGATACTTCAACTTTCTCTTCTATGTGTTTCCCTCACCAACATTGATTTTGGGTTTCTTATCCCCCTTAACCTTCTTGTTTCATTATTTTTTCTATCCGTCAAGTTGTTGGTTAGACTTTGGGTTCATTGACTGCACACTGTGTACGTCCGACATTTGGGTAGGTGAAATAGCCAAACTGGAGGTTTGGCTAGCCTCTGTCTTCTATATTGACAATTGTTGCAATTGATTTGATAACTGATCAGTTGAATTTGCTTGTGTTGAACCAACTATACCATCAACATCTGGTCCATAATTTTTTCTGGACTTGTCAAGGATGGACGGTGGTGCATATGGAAAAATATCATAGAATAAGGTAGACTAAGAGTATATCAGTTTGAGCTATTGTGCTCTCATTATCTCCTCCTCCTTTGAAAACACTCCCAACGTTGCAACGTCCTTGGATAACTGAGGTACCAAAGACATCATGAACCACTCCATCAGGAAAGACGGTGGGACCTGTACCTTAAACAAACTATTTCGATGCCGCCATTCTAGGATGTGATCCGAGATATGATTGGCCTTAGTATGCTCAAAATTAGCCAGCAATTCGATGTAGGCATCATATCACACGAGTAGTTGGAAATGGTTCAGGAAAACCATCACCAAATCACTAAAGTAAGAATATATTGAGTGGTTGAGCTCGATGTACCATTTCGCGTCACCCCTAATAAGAGTGCGTTGAAATAGGCGTAATTGTACAGATTCTTCTCACAGCAAGTTTGATGAGCACCATAGGTGGAAAGTTGTCACGTGATCACTCAGGTCTTCACCAGGCTTGCCTTCGAATTTCAGAATATCTGAGGGAAACTTAGTTGGCATGGGGGGCCAATGTGGATCATGACAAATGTAAGTTTTAAACCTACGAATTAAAGCAATGCATATAGATTCTTAAGCAAGACAAAAATTAATCAATGGCTCATACACAGAGTACACAGAGATTTTATATTGGAAACCATCAACCGGGAAAACCTTTCTTATATTCATTATTTCAAATTTCACCATTCACCATACATTATATACAATGTTTTTAGGTATTTCGTAGATACCAAAACCCTAATCCCTTAATCCAGGATTAATTTACAAATCCTCTAAAAATAGCAAAATCTGCTAAGAATAGCAAAAACCGCTCAAAAAAAAAATTCGGGGCGCTGCCCCGGGCTACCGCCCATTGCTAAATGCTACGCGTAACTAGGGGGGGGCATACCTACTTCCCCCCCTAGGTCCCCCTTGGAAAGTGCCCGCCGCACATGGCAGAGTGCTAGTGAGAGGGATCGTCAGACGCAATTGTCATATCTGACATGCCCACACACACACATGCAAAGAATATAACACATACCCAACATTCTCCCACTTGTTGTTTTCTTTTCATCCAGGGGTCCAAGGGATTATATAGTCAAAAATCCAGGGCAACAATGCCCATTGTTTCTCTACACTAGGAGAGTTTTTCTGTGCTCATTGACTTTGTCAATGAATCTACAACATTCTTCAAAGTGTCAACCTTTTCCAACAAAACCTTATTTTCCTCAACCATGTCTCTCACAAAGTGATACTGAACATCAATATGCTTTGTATTCAAATGATAAGTTGGGTTCTTTGCTAGGTATATTGCACTCTGACTATCATAGTCTAATCTCATTGCTTGTTGTACCAACTCAATACCTGAACACAATCTTTGTAACTATACTGCTTCCTTGCTTGCATGAGTGTGGCCGCCATGTATTCAGCGTCTGTAGTTGAGAGTGCCACAACAACCTGTCTTTTTTCCATCCAACTAATTGCTCCTCTAGATAGGTTAAACACATACCCACTTGTAGATATTCTACGATCCAGATCTCCAGCCCAGTCTGCATCAACAAAGCCATGTATGTCCACCATTCTATCTAATCCCGGTCTTCCTTGGTAGCACAATCCATAACTGGTGGTGCCACGAAGATACCTGAAGACCCTCTTTATTGTTGTCCAATGCTCCTTCCTTGGTTTTGACATATACCTGCTCAAAACTCCCATTGCAAGTGCAATGTCCAGTCTAGTACAAACCATTGGATACATCAAACTGCCAATTGCACTAGCATATGGAACATGGTACATGTCCTCTTCTTCTTCTTGTGTCTTGGGACACTGATCTGTAGATAACTTTACACCTATAGTAATAGGAACCTTGACTGGTTTACTTCCATGCATATTAAACCTCTGCAATATCATCTCAACATATTTTCTTTGATTTAACCAGAGTTTCCTGTTTGCACGATCTCTTTTAATCTCCATTCCCAGAATGAAGTTAGCAACACCGAGATCCTTCATGTCA
>CBVK0100228113.1:0-25880 GCA_900067695.1 Picea abies | reverse complement strand
TTTTTTTTTGGAAATCATTTGCACAATGCAATATTATTTACAATATGAAATCACTGAAATAAAATACTCAATCACCATTTGATACTATGAAATATAGGACTCTAACACAGAGCTTACGGAACTCAGTTATGTCACCCAGTTGTGATTTTGTGCCCTCAGACCAAATTGTCATTGTGTCCTTGGATGGCTTCAGGAGGAAAGTTGCAACTCGCAATAGAGCCCAATCCGTGCATCAGATCAATGAAACACCATTTTTGTTAGAATCATGGCACCGGATTCCAGCCAGGGGGACCCCTCTCCTCTGATTTTGTCACCCAAAAAAGTGTTTGTTAGAGGATATCCAGAAATAGGGTTTAGCTCAGTGAGGCATAATGCAAATCTGGCATAGGGGGTCAACTTTAAAAGTCCCATGTGTCGGGAGATTGTGGGCACCATGGTCATGTGGACGTTGGTCATACACACTTTATAAATCTTACGGAACTTAGTTACGTCGTCTGATTGTGATTTTGTGCCCCCGGATCAAATTATCATTGTGTCCCTGGATGGCTTTAGGAGGCAAGTTGAAACCCTCCATGGCACCCAAAACGTGCATCAGATCGACGAAACACCAATTCTTTTGGACTCCTGGCACCATATTCTAGCTAGGGGACCCCTCTCCTCTGATTCTGTCGCCTAGAAAAGTTCTTGTTAGAGGATCTCCAAAACTAGGGTTTAGCTCAGTGAGGCACAATGTAAATCCAACACAAGGGGTCAAATTTCAAATCCCATGTGTCGGGCAATTGTGGGCACCGTGGTTGTGTGGGCGTTGGTCATACACACCTTTCGGAGCTTACAAAACTCAGTTACATTTCCTGGTTGTGATTTTGTGCCCCCGAACCAAATTGTCATTGTGTCTTTGAATGACTTCAGCAGGAGAGTTTCAACCCGCCATAGAAACCAAACCGTGCCTCGAATCGATGAAAATCCAATTCTGTTGGAATCCTGGCACTAGATTCCAGCTAGGGGGACCCCTCTCTTGTGATTCTGTCTCCCAAAATAGTGTTTGTTAGAGGATCTTTGGAACTAGGGTTTAGCTCAGTGAGGCACAATGCAAATCCAACACAGGGGGTCAACTTTCAAATACCTTGTGTCAGGTGAGTGTGGGCACCGTGTTCGTGTGGGCGTTGGTCATACACACCTTCCAGAGCTTATGGAACTCAGTTACATCGCCCGGTTGTGATTTTTCCCCCCCGGACTAAATTTTCATTGTGTCACTGAATGGCTTCAGGAGGCAACTTGTAACTCACCATAGCACCTAAATCATGCATCGCATCAGATCAAAACACCATTTTTGTTGGACTCCTGGCACTGGATTCCAACTAGGGGGACCCCTCTCTTGTGATTTCATCACCCAAAAAAGTGTTTGTTAGAGGATCTCTGGAACTAGGGTTTAGCTCAGTGAGGCACAATGCAAATCTGACTCAGGGGGTCAACTTCATTTAATTTGGAAGCTATTTGTTTGTCTAAATATTCCACCTTGATATTTTTCTGATATATTTTTCTTTTTGAGACTTATACCTTCCCAAATTTCTTCTTCCTCATGTCTCTTTCTTGACTAGGTTCCTAGATAGATTTTTGGGAGGCCAGAAAATTTTGTTTATCCATGGTCACAAATTCTTCCTAAGGTACTCTAACAACTCATATTTCCATAACATCACATACTATACATTTTATGAGGCCATTGTGGACCAAGGCCCCCTCTTTCCCTTTCTTAACCTTTGAGCTCATTTCTCTTAAATACTATAGTAGGAAATAAAGAATTCTCAATTTTTTGTCAAGTCTATGGTGAAACAAATTCTTGAGCTAATGCAAGAACCTTAAATGGTATGCATATAGCATACTCAAACTTCCCTCATAAGTGATATACTTTTGTAGGTGGTAGGCTACTTGATCCCATGGGTTTGGAAGAGTATCTATTTTGACCCCATTCTTATTTCACTTAGGTTCTACATAACTTAGGAAAAACAATTTATTAACATCAATTGCAAGCTTCCTTTCATATTTATCCTAAGGTAAACCCATGGGAAGTCCTTAAACTTTTATTATGATGGATTCATTCACCTACATTACCAATCCTCTCACTGCTATGATGTATTCATGACCTTTGATATTTTGAAAATTATATTCAAATTCAAGAGCTATCTTATCATCATATCCTTGTAGTTTATCAAAATAAATTATCCAATTGGGTTGTTGGTAGACCGCAACCACCTTAGAGTTGTTGTATATCCTAGAGGTATTTGTAGGATCACTCCTATTGAATCCTACCCTAAAATTTCACTTAGAATTCCTTCTCTGTGAATCCTAAAGGTTATGTGCAGGTGTAGTTATACTAACTTAAAAAACTAGAGAATTCAAAATAGAGATATTTTGGCTTGCCTAGGTTCCTAATGGGAAGGAAAAGAAAATCAGAGTAAGGGGTATAGGATGGCATCATGGGAGTTGAATATAGATGAAAAACATACACAATATGTAGCTAAAATTGTAATTGCTAAAGAGGAATGTGGAGTTAGTAGGGTATAACCTCATGTGCACAACAACCACAAGGCTATTGTGCATGCCAATTTGGCATTGACAGTAGCCACTGTGGTTGTTGTGCATGCCAATTGGACAATGGGGTTGTTTATGATAGGCTTATTCTTCTTAGCATGAGTTCCCCATGGGATTCTCCCAAATCCTTTGTTGGGATAGAAGGTATGTCCTCCTCAATGTCTATGGTAGGTGTGTGTTCAATAATAGGCAACTTGTTTGTTACTTGGGACATATTTCTTTATCTTGTGGCTCTACTTTGTTTCCCTCCCTATGAGTTGCCTATAGTAATTTTGAGGGGACTTCTATATGGTGTGCCCATATGGACCAAACTAGTAGCAACGTCCCTGCCATTCTCCTATTTTCTAGCAGACACTTATTTTTCTTCCTCATTTATGTTTGTTTTCTTGTGTGTTCTCCTCTTTTGCTCATACATTCCTTGCCTCCAATATTTGTATTCTTCCTATATTCTATTGAGATACCTCTTGGTTCAGATTAGATTACAGGGACAATACTTCTTCTTTTCTAATGGTTAATAACTTATCCCATGTGATTTTGCAACTTTGTCCATCCAATGTATCATGTACAATTACCTTGATAATCCCATGATGGGATAATGCATCCACCTTTCCTACCTACACTTTAGAACTCATTTCTCTTAGAGACTGTAAAAAATAATAAGGAATGCTTAAGTTCTTTTCAGGTATGTTGATAGAAAATGTCTCCGATGATGTAACAATTTGAAGTGAAATGCATAGACCATGCTATTCTTTCCATCACAAGTTATCTATTTCATTATGTGCAAGACCACCTCATCTCTTGGTGAGGGAAAATTCTCTCTCTTAAACCCATTCTTGTTCTCTTCCATTGTTTCATAGGACCCAAGGAAGATCCTTTTTGCATATAAGGCTAGTTTCCTTTCCTCCTTTTCCCATGGAAATCCCATAGGGAGTATTGTAACTATCACCAACATAGGTTCATTGATTTGTATTTGTAATCCCTTAACTATGATCATGTAATCTTGTTCCTCCAAGTTTTGGAAATTATGTGAAAATTCAAGGGAAATTCCATCAACAAACCCTTGATTCCTATTGAAGTATTCCAACCAATTAGATTTTTGGAGTGCGACATTCACTTTAGGATTGACATACAATTTAGAAGGGTTTGTAGGTTCCATTATATTAAAGCTAGCTACCATCTTAGTATTTGATTAATCTTCTTTGTTAGATGTTGTATTTTTACTCAGGGTCTACCCCACTCTACTGATTATTTTGATAATATAAGCAAGAATCTTGTGCCTATTATTATTCTATCTCTAAGATTAAATCATTCATGTATCCTCAATTGTGGTGTTGGGATTTTCCTTAAAATTTTCTTTCTTTTTACATTTCTCCATGCAAGTCTTCCTTGTTATGCTTCTTGAGGTTTTTCAACAATTCAACGTTTCTCGAGTATACCAAAAATTAGATTGTTGACACTTATACTTTTTACCTTAGCTTGATGTTAACTTGGGTTCTGAAAATATTTAAACTCTTCAATATAATTAATCACTTTGCTTCAATCATCTTAGGGTGATAGGATTTCAGTTTTGGAAACTCAGAATTACACTGTTTACCTTCTCTTGACGCTAAATTGGTTCTATCAATACTTAAAATATTTGACAAACTCAAACTGTCTACAATCATTCCAAGGGTTTAGGCTTTGAGAAATTGGCATGCGCAACATCCCTATGGCTGTTGTGCATGCCAATTTGGCATGGAAAACCACCTCGATTGGCATGCACAACAGCCACATGGTTGTTGTGCATGCCAAATTTTTCATGCATGGCATGCATAAACAACCACAGGGATACTTTGCATGCCAAAGTTTGCATGCATGGAATGCACAACAGCCACAAGGATGATGTGCATGCATGAGTTTCCATTTGAAATCAACGCATGGGAGTTGGACAAATATATACTTTATTTTGTATCCCAATCCTTGTTTCTTGTTACTCTGTTCAGTTTTCCTAGAAATGATGGTTGTATGCATATTCCTTTCTTGGATATAGGTTGTTCTTGGATTCAACATGTCTCTTTGATAATTGCTTTGGAGATATGAGAGAAATTTGGAACTTTTCAAAATACTATATTTTTCTTGTATGTTCGAGACGTAGTGTAATGTGAAAATTTGTTTCTTTGGAAATAACAATGATTCGTTTGAATTTTAAATGAGAAGAACAATTCTTAGTAGATTTCTTTCTATGGGTACTTAGTAAACTTGACCTATACTATATATACACTATCTAGACTTTGGGCTCACTCAAAACAAAGTAGGGTTTATTGATCTTTTAAGGTTTCCTCCTTGATATTTTTGAATTGGAATTTGAATCTCTATCATGAATCATGTATGGAGATGAAATATAATGTTTGAAATCTATGTGAAACTTCAAGATGGGATATTGACATGGCCTTTTCATTTGTATATTGAATTCCATACTCCATCTCCTTATATTTTTTACCTTTGTAACTCTGAGAACTTTCCTTCTGTGAACTATATAAGGAATGGATTCTTTATGAGTGAGTGAGAACATTTTGAATTGATAGATGTTAGAAGCTATATGCATGGAGAATGAATTTTGATACTGTGTTTGAGAAGGTTAATGTATGTACATAATGTTCCACTGTCATGTCCTTGTATCTAATACTTGAGAATTTTTCTTCCCCTTTTGTGTTATAAGTTTTATATTGTATATTCATGGAGGTTTAACTTGTTTTTTTGTAGTCCTTTATGGCAGTGAATGACCATGGTAGGTCATGAACTCTAAATTCATTATTGTTCTTGTCTTCCCCTACATACCATGGAATAATCTCAAATTATCAATGCATAATGATGATGAGCTATTTATCTTAAATGTGGTCTCCTTGAAGATCTGATATATCAATGTCTTCTATAGATTCGAACTGCAAGCTTAGATCTTGAAGACCAATGCCATGGTAAGATGTACAACATGGTGAGTACATATTGAAATTCCAAACTTGGTTCAAGAGATCAATTGCACATAAATATTTCCATGGTGATATTTCTTTATTGAGCTTTATGAGAAGAGGCATTAAGGAAATTTCTTCAGTCAAGGCAAGGCAAGGCATGTCAAGGAAAGGCATGTGAAGGAAAGGAAAGACATGTGAAGGCAAGGCATGGTATGGAAAGGTAAGGCATGGCAAGTCAAGGCAAGGCAAGGCATGGCATGTCAAGTAAAGGAAAGACATGTTAAGGCAAGGCATGGCTTGTCAAGGAAAGGCATGACAAGGCTAGGCATGGCATGTCAAGGCAAGGAATGGCATGTCAAGGAAAGGAAAGAATCAATTTGATGGAAAAGTTGAAAATAATATAATAACAAAACAATATAATATCAACAACATTCTCTCAGTGTATAGATGTTATGTGACTAATGTCATTGTTGTGTATTGCAAGATCCAGAGGAGGCCATGGACAGAGGACATGGATGACGTAGCCCTACTAAATCAACGAGAGGAAAGTGGGTGGCCATAGAATCAGATACAGAATCTGCAGATACAATAAAGGTAAGAAGACAAATCAACCTCAACCAAAGGAGTATGGTGTTTATGAATTCACAAATGCTACAACATAGAAGAGATAAAGTTATATAAACTATGTTATATCAATATGTCAAATATATGAGTAAAGTGAGGTTTTGTGTTGGATAACATATTGGTTGAAATGATATAATTGGTGTAATAAACATCATGGACTATGTTGTGTATTATAGGGGCCAGACGAGACCATGGAAATAGATCGTTTCATATCAAATAAGGACACAATGGATGTCACTGGACATTAGGTAATCAAATTTTGACTTATCTTAGGAAGAATTTTGTGATACGTTCATCCTTTTTCACAATATTATTAAAATTTATAGTGTATTATCCAAACTTGAAATAAATTATGAGGCATGTTGTTGATTATTTTAGATGGATATTGGAGCAAGTGCATGGCCTAAGCATTCAATTAGCAAAAGAAAAAAGACATATGTACGTGGGCGTGGGCCTAAAACTAATAAATCACAAAGAACACAGTGGGTGGAAGGGGATATGACAATGGATCCTCCAGACACAACAAATAATTGCACTGAAAAAAGTGGTTGGTCAAGACTACTATATTGATGTATATATGTTCATACCTTTTATATTATAATTCGTTAAACCATATTTGATTATATTTCTTTGAAATTGATACATTTATGATTTATCCAATTGTTGCCAAACATTAAAGAATGGTTGTGTTTGTTCACAGGTAGAAGATGTTGATGAAATAACGACTACTAATAACCAAGATCCAACTGGGCTATCAATATTTGGATGGGATGATCCAAACCATCCTTTAAACCATACCAAGGCGAAAAGAGAATATTTAAAGAGAATTCTACCACCTGGGAAATTTGAACAACTGATGAGATTAGCATCACTGACGACATGCCACCTAGCCTTACTGATGATGATCATGATAGTGAAAATGTAGTGTATGAATAAGGATTGAATGAAATGCTTACAGGTTTCTTTGGGGATGGAAACAATGATGACAACAATGATCATATGGATGACAGTAACAATGACAACAGGGGTAATTACCGCCAACGTAATGTTGATCATAACAACCTGGAAGACTCTATCAAGCAAGAAGCAAAGACTCCCATGTTCAAATCTGGTGCAAGTAGAACCTCAAAACTGGCATGCACATTAATATTATTAGAAATCAAGTTGCTATTTGGTTGGTTAGAAAAAGGATTCACCACCCCACTGAAGTGAGTTGAAATCTATTTCTTACAATGCATTGTCAATTGGTGTACATAATTTGTTTATGAATAGTCCTAATATATATTGACATATCAAACATGTTCATCATAAGTCAAACATTCAATTGATATAATCTTTGGAAATCTTATAGGGCACTAAAAACCAAAATATTTTCTGAAGAGAATGTGTTGCCATCAACTTGCAGAGAGGCGCGTAAGTTGTTGGTTGAGTTGGGGATTGAATATAAGAAAATTCATTCATGTATAAATGATTTTATTTTATATAGAGATGAATATCAAGACAAGGTAGAATGCCCTATATGCAAAGAGAAGAGATATCATACATATGTGAATTCCGGCCAACTCCAAAGCATTGAAACACACAGAGGAAAAATGGCCAAGAAAATTCAAAGATGAACCCCGTAGTATCAAGTTTGGTCTTGTAATTGATGGAGTGTGCCCATTTTATTTCATGAGCTCAAATTATAGCGTTTTTCCAGTCGGATTGATAGTATACGATATTTCCCCATGGATAAGTGTTAGAAAGGAGAAACTTATGATGACTCTCATTGTTCCAGGAAAACATCAAGTTAAAAACATGGATGTTTATCTTGCGCCTTTTATTGATGAGATGAAACTGCTATGGAAAGGCATAAGAACGTATGACATATCACATACTCCATCAAATAGGTCCTTCATGTTGTATGGTGTGCTATGTTGGACTATTCATGATTTCCCAAGACTTGGTGTTTGTTCTAGTAAGACAATGTTTTTTTATGTATTTACACTAATAAAAAAATTTCATCCCATATCTCATACCCAATTTTATACTATTATTTTTATGTTATTAACCTTACTTATTGAATTGCAGGGCTTCAAACAAAGGGGATATTTGCATGTCCAAGATGTGCAGAACAATTTCAAGGGAAGTATTCTAAAGATCTACATAAATTTATTTATGCAAACAACATGGTTTTTCTACCACCAAATCATAGGTTTAGAAACCTCCATAAGAATCAATTTGATGGAAAAGTTGAAAATAGAGGCCCTCCCATGATTATGGGTCCAACTAATTGGCCTAAGAAGTATGAATATGTTGAATTGAAAGCTTGGAATAATTTTTTTGATTGGGTTGATTCTATTGGAGAACCAGAACAAGTTGTAATTAAGATTCCAAAGGGGATGAAAAGGAAATCCATATTTTATGATCTCCCTTACTGGAAGGATCTATCAATATCTCACCTATTAGATCCTATGCGCATCTTCAAAAATGTCTCAGATTCAATATTTCGACATATATCAGGCAAAGAGAAGGACACATTGTCTTCGAAGAGAGATATTTCTCTTTCATGTACCAAATTGAATAGAAAACATTTGTGTCCAAACAAAGAAAATGAATCATATGCCGAAGATCCATGGATTTTGAAAAAGAAAGAGCTAGACCAATTAAAAAATGTTATACATTCAATAAGGACACCTACTGGCTATGGGTAATCATTGGTTAAATCTTTTACAGTTGATGGACATATCACAGGATTTAAAAAACATGTTTTTCATAATTTTATGAAGGTATTACATATCATCATTTATATATCTTGATATTCTATTGTGTGACAAAAAAAACTAATGACCTTTCATAAATGTGTTTGACAACATATCATGCCATTGGCAATTAGGGGGATTCATGTCTTACCATTGACTTGATGAATGCCATAAGTGAATTGTCAACATTTGCAAGGTATGTGGTATGGAATGACGTTCATGTGTGAGAGACATAGAGATATTGTATTTCATTTTAATTTTTTCCTAAAGGTTCATACTAATTTACTATTCTTATATTAGGTGGGTGAAATCCAAGGAGATCCACGAATGTGAAGTGCCAAAATGGAAGAATAAAACTGCAGAAATTGTATGTGTATTTGAGAAGGATCTCCCTACAAGTTTCATGGATCTACAATACCATTTACTTATACACCTAGTTGATGACATTGAATTGGCGGGTGTCGTATCAATGAGGTGGATGTTTTTCTTTGAGAGATATATGAAAACTCTAAAAATATATGTCCGACAAAAGGCATACCAGAGGGTTGCATGGCTGAAGGGTATGTATTGAATGAAGCATTTTTCTTCCTATGTGAATTCCTTGGTAAAGATTTCGAAGATGGGCCATTCTTCTGGGATGAAGAACGAGCATCAGATATTATTGGTGGAGAAAAACCACAATCTAATGGTGTTCAAGTAGAATTTAGTAAGTAAACTCATTTTCATTGTGGTTGTTTTTATTGCAATCATTAATTTAATATGTAATTTATTTGTGAAATTAACAAAATGGCCTTTGAAGTTTGAAATAAACTCGCTGACATGTAATAGGTGTAGACGAAAGTGATATACTCGACAAGTTAATTATGTACCACATGGACTTTATGAACAAATGGATTGATTTGTATGATAAAAAAAAAGAAGTGTTAGAAGAAAGGAAACAATTTAAGAGATCAAACCCAAGGAATACCCCATTTCCTATTGATCTACAAGGGGAATGGGGCAAATATTGCATGCTAGAATGGGTTACTAAACAAATTCAAAATCAAATAAAAGATGCAGGTGTAGATTCAAACAAAATAGAAGATGAAATCAACATGTCTAGAGGATGTGAAAGAAAGGTACAGTTGGAATTTTACAAAATGTTGTTTCCTTACAGTTTTGATACTATTAACTATGTTTTGATACTATTAACTATTTTAATATTCATCATTTTATTTGTTTTAACTGAAATAAATGGTCTTTCACAGGCAAGGAAATATCCAACAATGTGGGCATATGGTCGACATTATCGTGTAGAACATGTAGATGTAAAGAGATGATCCTTTGATTGTGGCATCATGGTTGAATTCAAGAAATACAGTCAATCAAGCTCAAAAGATAAGAATATTATTGAAGAAAATCTACAATATGTTGGGAAAATACAAGAAATTATTGAGTTGGATTATCGCTCTTTTAAATGTTGTATTTTTAAGTGTAGATGGTATGAAGAATTTGAGAGGACATGAAGACATGATACCCATAGTGTATTTTTTTCTATAGATTCCTTAAGGTTCCTACTGGAGGATAAGGAGCCTTATGTTCTACCAATTCATTGTGAGCAGGTATTTCTTTAACTCAAACTGCAATAAGAAGTAGTGATCAATAATGTATTAATACATTGTTTATTGTGAATATATACATGTGTTTATGAATCAATAAAATTGTTATAACATATGTCTAATATATGTATATTGTACTCGTTCATGTGCAGGTATTTTTATATGAAGATATTTTGGACCCGAAATGGTTGTTTGTCATACATTATGATCCAAGATTAAGGCATGTATTTGACGAGACATTAGTAGATACTGAGAAAAACAATGATGGAAAACAAAATGAGAGATATGGATTAGAGAACATCGAAGAAATTAACATCCATGATGATGCTGAAGATGGTTATGTTAAGGCATAAGAAGACAACAATCCAAAGTTAGATGATGTTATGGAAGACAACAATATGGATGGTATACAAAATGATGATCCAAATACATCTGGTAACAATATGGATGCTCTACAGTCAAATTTCAATGATGATGAAGATGATGCAGTTCAAGATGAGGATGATGGTAGTTGTTAGCGATCAAAATGCACTAGTTTTTGAGAGCAATTTTATCTCTCCCTCTCTCTGTTTCACCCATTTTTCTTATTAGATTTTGGCTAGTATCAAAGTCTTAATTCTTCATCAAGCCTTAAATAATCTCCTATTAATCTCTTTTCCTAAGATTACTTTGATAACATATCTCTTAACCTGCAATACAAAAAGACACAATAAATGTTATTCCCTGGCTTTATATCTTTATATTTTGAAAGAAAAAGTATATTTTTATTTCTAAATATTCCCCAAAACATAAGTGATGTGTGCTTAAGTGCGCATGAGCATTACTTACTATTGTAAGACATGTTACATATGCCAAACACTAAGCCCACAGTCACCACATAAGTCAACACACATCCAGCGCAAGTGCAAGCTCTCCTTTTCACATATGTCATTGAAATGCCCTAGTGACTAGAAGCATAATTAAAGGTTTCAATCTTCAAAATCCCGATGCATATTATATTTGTCTCATGAGCAGAGTTTTAAACACAAAACACAGATAGCTGACAAATGCCCGAGATTGTAGGTGCTAGAGATTATGCAGATGGCATTTTTTGTTATCCAGTTGCTTGAAAAGTTTAAGGGTGATAAATAAACCTATCAAATCTTCATATGGGCAAAAGAGGAACGTTCTGGAGATAGTCTTCTAAATTGTTAAAGAGCTGGAAAAGTTTGAAAGGCCAAAAAACTTGAAGAGATATTCAACAGATGGAATTGATGAATACGCCACTGGTGTATCTCCATCTCCTAGATATCAGCATGTTTGTAGCCTTGATGGATAGCATATGAGACAATGAATGTAGAAACTTTTGCACCAAGCTTACAGGTCAGGGGTTTTGAGGTTTCTCGTGTTAAAGATACAGGTATCGGTCAAAATAATTACGCCATGTATCCCGTATAGAAGTTGAACCTCTCATATTAGAGCCATGAAGATTGCAACAGTTTTAATTGGGCAAATAAAGAAGGTTTGGGTTTCAAGGTGGAATGAAAGGATATATATTAGTGCTCAAAAAGTAAAAGTAGAACACAATGACCTGTAGGCTGTGTATGGACGTGACGGTTTGAGAATTAATCAATGCAGATTTTGCATTTGTCATTCATACAACCAATCCAGGAAATGCATCAGAGATATATGCCGAGATTATGAAAGGTTTGGGGGAAATATTAGTGGATGCTTAACTTGGTTGAGCAATGAGTTTCGTGACAAACAAGTCTTCCTTATAGTCTCCATAGATAGTTGGTTATTCAAGTAATAAGATGGGTCTTTTCATAAAAAAATCAATCATATTTCGGTCAGATTCAAATAGTGAAGATTTGGAAGGCTATACGTATTGTGCTGGACTTTATGATAGTGTACCTATGAATCAAGAGGAGCTTGTTTCAGATGTAGATTTTGCAGATTGCGTGGAATTCCAGCCAGAGCTCCAACAGTTGAAGTTGTGAAGGAACAATTGGGATTATGACACTTATCAGTTTGATGAAGTTCTTACTCAATTTGCCTCTCATAAGCGTGTTTACGAAGTTGCAGCAAAGCCTATTGTTGAGAGCGTATTGGAAGGGTGCAATGGAACCGTGATGGCATATGGGCAGACTGGTATGGGAATTTTTTTTACTCTTGGTCGATTAGGGGATGAAGACATTGCAGACCAAGGAATTATGGTGCAAGCAATGGAAGACATTCTAGCAGACATTTCTCTAGAGCACGATTCTGTAATAGTTTCATATTTGCAGCTTTATATGGAGACTGTACAAGATCTCCTTACTCCTAGTAATTACAACGTTCTTATTATGGAAGATCCAAATTCAGGGGATGTATCAGTGCCTGGTGCAACTGTTGTTGAAATAAGAGATCAACAGAGTTTTTGTGAACAGGGTGCTGATAAGAGAGAATATGAAGTTGTACAAGCAGTTTAGACTTCTGAGGCTAAAGATAAAAGAATCCCAACCTCCAGCTTAGGATCATTCAGGGTTAGAAACCCTAACAGAATTGGCTACTTCCTTAGATAAGGAAATAGAGCCTCCTACACAACAGATTGAGGTTTTCGGCCGTGTAAAAGGAGGAGGAGCATCACCAAAAGAACCATGAACACTCAACAAAGCATTAAGGTAATCAATTTTTGCAATTTTGAAGTTTTGGACAAAGCTAAGCTTTCGGTGGTTTAGGCGAATAGGACAACTGTTCATTAACCACCAAAAGCAGAGATTTTCGGTGGTTAATACACCCAGAATTCCTCTGTGTTAACCACCGAAACCTGTTACATGGCAGCGAAGGAGTATTTTTTCATGGATTGAGGTTTTACTAATCCGAATCATTTGAAAACACTTGTAATGGATAGATGTTGAATTATAGATTCAGATTCAAGATCCATTTTTGGTGTATAAGGATTAGAAAAGGTATCCAAGTTGGTTTTGGTACCTATTTTGGTGGCAACAAATTAGGGTTTTTTCACAACTCAACAAATTCGAATTCTATCTCTTGGAAGAGTCATCAATCAGCCTTGGGAGGCTAGTCTGCACTGCACAAGGACTCTACTACCTTTGAAGACCATCATATGTGGAATTGACCTCATCTTGAAGATCTTTCCTTATTTTTTGTAAATATTGTTTTGACTTTCTGTATTTAGTAAATCTGATCCATTAATTCAGGATCTAGATACTGTGCTGTAAAAACTATAAAGATGAAAATAGATGATGAACTCTAGGTTCAATCTTGGATACATTTTGGCTCATGTACTTAGACTCTTATCTTGATATGAATCACAGTCTTCTTTTGCTAGCAATGTCATATTTGTTCATATGTTGCATTACTCTGTACTTTGATTCATTTTAGCTCAGCTTTTAAGAACTGTCATCTTCTTATTTAGCTCATGAATTTGAATTAAAGGATCTCTTACTATCTTGTATGACCCTACATGTTAATGTACTTGGTTATCTAGATTAGTGTTGTTCATACCCTATTTCAATTACTCTGTCTGGTCATTGATTTCTAAAAGCACTGTCTTATTCAAATGCATGATAAGTTGTTCTTCTCATTAGCCACTGAGTTATCCCATTGATCCAAGCATATCAAATTTATCTTTTCTTAAGTTACCAAGAATCTTTGGCTTACAACCCCAAATAGTTTCTTGGAGTGCTAACAGTAATATTAACTACTTGAAATATCATATGAACATTGACAATGATACACTAGATGACATTGTTGCAGTCAATGATGTTAATGACCAAGACTTCTAGATTTCATAATTATTTGTAATCCATGTTTAATAAATGATGATTCTTATGGCCTAGTCTTTGAAATGGTTCAATATTATTTGTGTCAATACAAATCACCTATTGCAATACCGTTAAAGTGTTTAAGATATGGTATGAATTGTTGGAAGAAAAAAATAGGATTACTTGTATGCTTCTTCCATCCATTTTATATCAACATATGTTCGTGAAGACACAAAAGTTATATCAAGATATGTTCATGAAGACACAAAAGTTATATACACATATGTTCATGAAGACACATAGGATTACTTCCTTCTTCTATGACAATTGATGTTGTCCTTAATGCTCTATTCATGTCCTTGGATGTAGATCACATTGTAAGGATGTTGAGTGCATCCTCATCTCAGCATGAGTACCTGGCACCATATATCATATATCACATACCATCAAGGCATGTGTCTCATCTAACCATGTCATATTTTGACTCAAACCCTAACCCCTAAGCCATTGACCCTTAAATCCTACTTAAGCCCTAATCCCTAAACCCTTAAGCCCTCAACCTTAGTTAATCACTAATCCCTTACCACAAAATCCCTAAATCCCCTAACCCCTAAGCCATTGACCCTTAAAGCCTAGTTAGCCCCTAATCCCTAAACCCTTAATCCATCAACCTTAGTTAATCACTAATCCCTTACCAAAAAATCCCTAAATCCCCTAACCCCCAAGCCATTGGCCCTTAAACACTTAAAAACTAATCCCTAATCCCCTTAATACATAAACCTCTATGCCCTAAGAACTTAAAAATTAATCCCTTATCCCATAATCCCTAAGACATTAACCATTAAACTGCCTAACCCATAAGTGCCAAATCCCTTATCTCTTGACTCTTAATCCCTTAAACCCTAGTCCCTAATTCTCTTAACCCTTAATCCATGTACTTGAAATCCATAAATCCCATAATCCTCAAAGCCCCTATCCACTTAACCCCCAACACCTCAACTAATTAACTATTTAGGAACATGCGATGCTAAATCCCAATCACTGCTCACCGTGCGACATTAATGGATGACATTGGTGATGTGTTTGGAATACGTTAATCCATGACATTTTAAGAGAGTTTCGACAAACATTCCATAGATGTGAATGACAAATGATGATAATGAGATTACATGATGAACATTGATGAAAACGTGGATGATCTCAAATATTATGTGGGGACATCAAGTATCCTTTAGTCTTGAAATCCTCACATATTGTTAAGGCATGTGTCTATTCTAACCATGTCAAATTTCAACACATGCAATAACAGTTTGAAAAAATTTCAACGTTGTCCCCATTCACTGCTCACCATGCAACATCAGTGGATGACATTGGTGATTGGCGTGTTGGAAGAGGTTCCATGAAATTTCAAGAGAGTTCCGAAAAAGCCCTAACTCCCATAACCCCTGATCCATTGACCCTTAAAGCCTAGTTAATCCTTAATCCCTAATTAACCCTTAATCCATCAACCTTAGTTAATCAATAATCCCTTAACACAAAATCCCTAGATCCCCTAACCCCTAAGCCATCAACCCTTAAACACTTCTCACTAATCCCTAATCCATTAATCCACAAAACCCTATGCACTAAGAACTTAAACATTAATCCCCTAGCCCATAATCCCTAATCCGTTAACCATTAAACTACCTAACCTATAAGTGCCAAATACCTTAGCTCTTGACCCTTAATACCTTAAACCCTAAACCCTAATCCATTAACCCTTAATCCTTGTACCCCAAATCCTTAAATACTCAAAGCCCCTATCCACTTAACCCCCAACCCTCAACTAATTAACTATTTAGGATAATTTGGATACATCTGACGCTACTTCTGGTGTAATTTGTGGTGCTAATTGGGGTGCTAAATCAGGCACTAAACGGGGCACAATTGTTGGCACTAAATAGGGCTCTATTTCTGGCGCTAACTGGGGCACAATTTTCGGTGCTAAATGGGGAAAACTTTCCAGTGCTATTAGAACCTAATTTAGCGCCTAAATTTTTTGTTCGGTGCAACATACGTCATGAATAGCTCCATCCCGATAAATAGCACCAACTTGTTCAAAAAAATGAAGAAAAATGAACTAAAACCATCTTTGGAAGCAAAAAAGGGAGCAAAAAAGGCAGAAAATCACAGGGATTTGTTGTAGTGGAAGATCATGATATGGAAGAACCACAGATACCTGTAGACTCATCCTGAGAGATGAATACCAAGAAGAGAATACCAACTTGGGCTCGAGAAATTATTCAGGATGTAGAGAAGTATGGTACTCTAGATGGATCCTTCATAGAAAGAAAGAGGCCACGAACTTACTCTAGCTATGTGGCTTTGCTAAGTGACATCATTGATTATGAGACTACCAGTTATGAAGAGGTTGCAAAGAAGAAAGAATGGAAGGATTCCATGGTTGAAGAGTACCAGTCCATTGTAAAGAATGATGTTTGGGATGTGGTTCTGAGACCAAAAGAGAAGATAGTTGTAAGTTCCAAATGGATTTACAAGACAAAGCATTCAATAGATGGAAGTATCGAGAAGTACAAGGAAAGGTTCGTAGCATGTGGTTTCTCCCAGAAAGAAGGGATAGATTATGAGGAGATACACTTCAATTAGAGCTATACTTGCAATAGTTGCAGTAAAGAAGTGGAAGGTACACCAGATGGACATGAAGACAACTTTTCTAAATGGTGTAATAGAAGAATAAGTGTATGTGTATCAACCACAAGGTTTCAAGACACATGATAGTCAGACACATGTGTGAAGATTGAAGAAATCCTTGTATGGGTTAAAACAAACACCCAGAGCATGGTACAGTAGAATTGACAGCTTCTTGATAAGCTTGGGCTTTACCAAGATGTTATAACCCTAAATTGCACTATCCATGCTTACCTGGCATCAGGCCAACTCATTGCCCTTCATTGCCAAAGCCATGCTGAACAGACTCTTTAAAAACCTCTTAAATCAGGTAACCCGTGACCTAACCCACTACTGGGCGCGTTGGAATGCTGGCAGGCCTTATACTGCACGTGTTGGAATGCGAGCTGGCCCACTACAGCCAGCGTTTACCTAACAAAGAAAAAAATCAGGAAAGTTTCCGCCGAGACGAAAAGCTTTGGGTCAGTAAACTGAAACTCCCAGCCATGCATGGCCGAGAGTTTGTCTAAAACCCTAGCTCCTTCTAGCCTATAAAAGAAGGGGTAGGGGTACTTTTTGTCTTGATTGCAGGATTGCTTTTTTGGAAGGAGCAATAGAAGCAAGGGGATAAAGCGCAACGGAGGATCTACACCAACCATCGATAAAAAGGTTAGTTGGTTCTTCCCATGTTTGCATGTGAAAAAGGGTTTTAGGTTTGGGGTAGAAGGTTAAAGTTATTTCTTAAGGGTCATGATCTGCAGGCAAGTTTAAGCCCTAGCTTGTTAGTCTGTAGGGTAGAATAACCCCACAACAGAATTGGCGACTCCACTAGGGATATTTTACTCTTAGGGTTTCCGGATTTGGTTAAAGGTCTTTTGGGTAGTTCAAAGAAGTTCAGTCTCAGTTTCTTTGTTTATTTTGTTGTCTGTTAGGTCAAAGCTAGCAGGGAACCTGGTTATCAATACCAGTTCTTCCTTGACTGTTGCTTGACATTTATTCTCGGGACACACAGAGGTACACGCAGCCTGCAGAAGGCCTGCACACGTGTAACCCACGCCCTAACCTCCTGTAGCCCGTGTTTGAACGCTTGCTGCAGAGGTTTCAGTAGCATGTAGCATTCAGAAAGCTTGAGAGGCAGTCTCCTCTTCCCTGTCAGAAGTTTATCTTCTCGGAGGGATTTCTGGATCCTGTCTGGGTCTTGTTGGTTTATTGTCTTGTTCTTCAGTCTGCCTTATTGTGTTGGTCATTCTTTGCATTTGTTTTCTTGTTTGCAAATTTTCCTTTTATGTTGAAGTAATAGCATCCAAGCCTTTTAGAGACTCTGGTTGTCAATACCAGAGGCATTTTTCAGGTCTGGACTGCCTGTGTGTTGTTTTATCTTGGCTTCTATACTAACCCACGGCCTGTTTAAGTCTAGCCTGCAGGTACCCGCGCACTGTTATAGCTCGTTTGCACGTGTGTTGTTTTGGTGACAGTCACGGGCTTGATTGGTAGCTTTTCAGCTTGGGTGGGGCAGTCATCCCCTCCTGTGGTGGGAAGAGCTCTTCTCAGGGGTATAGAGTCTGGGGCTGCATAGTCAGTAGGTTAGGGCATCTTATCCTTAGCCTGTGTTTTTAGTTGATGTTTTGATAGAAAAGACAAAAGAAAAAAAAAAAGGAAAAAAAAAATAAAAATTTATGGTTTTTAGACAAGTGTTAGAATCGGTGCTTTCTTGATTGCTTTTTCGCATCTTTGCTCTGATTCTTTTTGCGATCTGCGCTTTAAGCCAGAGTTTTGTTTTCATTCTCTTGGTTTTGTACTTGTTGTCATTTTTCCTTTATTGCTTTAGTTTGTAATTAAATAAAAAAAAAAAATCTCTTTTTCATTTTCTTCTTGGTTTGAAGATTGTGTTGTTGCATCAGTAGCTTGGGAAGAAGTCTTTTTGCATAAGTTTTTGCAGTGAATTTAGAGTATAAGTAGCTTGCAGATTTGAGCGAAAGTCCTTCATATTTACTGCATGGAATCTTAGTAAATTTGAAAAGAAAAGAAGTCTTTCTTGTTGAAAAGTTGCTGGTTTTGCATTTTTTGTAAAATTTTTTGTTTCCAAGCATTTCTTGTTCATTTTGCTTTGAGTCTTTTACACACCATCAGTTTCACTCTCATACCTTGTGGCTTAAAAAGCCCATTAAAAGCAACGCTAATTAAAATCAACTAGACTTTTTGTTTATAGGGTGCATACACTAGCTCAAGACTAGGGCCTTGGAATAGGTTGGAGAGTAAATTCTCCAAGGCCACCCAAACCAAACATTGGAGTCTGTCAATAGGGAGTGTAGAAGTCCAGTTACAGAAAGTTATTTAGGACCCCCCTCTAAAATAGGGGCTAAACACGAGGTCGCGTAAGGAAAGGTAGCAGAGATAACCCCTCCAAAGCTGGACCGAGCGTTGTGGAGAACACACATCGAGGATTTGTTGAGGGATTTCGTCGTTTGCATTTGCCACGGAGCTTCGTGGGTCTTGGATCCATTCGAGGTCCTCAGTTGTCTTTCGGACCATTTTCTCTCGATACCCTTGATAGGTTTCAGGCTTGATACCCTGCTCATTGTGGTCTACCCGACTATCGACTGTACCCTCTTGGTGACTGTTCACGTGCTGGCAAACTAGTTGCCAATATTTGCTAGGGACATACACGGGTGACTGCGGGGGTATACCGCGGTACCTAGGATAGACATCAGGCCATGCTTTGCAGAGTATACCCGGAGGGTGCTTCCGTATTCGAGTTGCACTTGCACCGGTAAGTTGCTCTAGTGTTGGTTGTTGTAACTGTTCTTCCAACTAGTTTAGTGCTTGCTTGATTTATCTTCTAGGGGATTTCTTTTAGTGAGTGTTACTGTTTGTTCATGTAGAATACCTTAGCGTGTCATGAATCTTCTCACACAGTGGAGGATTTAGAGCTCCGTCGGTCACGAAGGCTTCTGGGCCTGCCGCCGGTTATACTGGAGCCACCCCCGCCACCATTGAGGCGGAAGCTAGACCAACGAGGGTCTTTCGAAGCAACCGGGTTTCAAACCATTGAGCCCGAACAACTCTAGGAGGAATCAACCGCCAATCTTGGATCGGTTGAAACCTCAAACACTGATACTTGGCTGGACATTATTGTGCCAATTCAATTTTACGAACGCCTATCAGCACCTAACCCAGTTATGGAACCAAACTCTGTTACTACAACTGCAAATTCTTCCATTCCCATCATTGTTGCTACCACAGGAGAAGCTTCTCCTAACTTGCCTTTGTCGATGATCCAGGCTACCATGGTCTCGGATGCAACTACGTCGCATAGTGGACCGACCCCATCTATCGTGGCGGCCACACCTTCTTACACACCTAGTGCGACAGGCCCTCCATTTTCATACGGTATGCCTAGTTTAGGTACAAGTCCTGCACTCACTTCCTCCACTTTACAGACTTTGGGTCTGGGGGCAGGGAGCTCTAACGCTCCTCTGCAAGGTCAACCTGGGGGCATTCCTATCCCTTTCAATGCTTTTCCTTACGCTGGGGGTCATATTCCTCCTTCATCCCCTTCGCTTGGTGGATTGCATCAGCAGTTCGCCGCGCAGCCTGTACACGCAAGTTCATTTGGAGCCGGGAGTCAAGGAACACCTACACAAACTATGCCGGTAGGTTCGTCACCGTTTGTTTGGAATGGGACATTTGGTAATAACATGTTCGTATCCACTACTTTCCCATCTAGGGGCACACCCATTTTTGGACAATCTACTCCGGCACAGGGTACTATTCCCACGCCGGGGGCACATATACCAGGACCTTGGAACTCAGGACAAGGATCCGTTCCATCCTCTGGAATGCCATTCTAGGGTAATTCTTTCCACAGCCAATGGAACCCCGGACAGACTTCTATGCCTCTTCCATCAGGACCGGCATGGGGTAATCCGTCCCAAAGTCCGTCAAACACGATGAATGCCCAACATCATATGTCCTTCATGGGAAATCAACAAATGATGTCTCCTCAAATGCAAAACCCTTACACTGGTCAGGGCCATGGTTTCTACCAAAACCCAAGCCAGCAGCCAAAATTTTCCTGGCAACCTGGTGCCAGTCAAACTCCAGGACCCTTTTATCCAGGCTATCAGTAGCAACCTAAACTACCATTCTTGGCGATGTTACACTTGCCCGATTTGACACAGTTGTTAAATGATCCTATCTGTCACGATCCGCGTTGGCCTCCTATGCCGACGAAGTTGCCTTCGGACATTCCAAAGTTCGAGGCCAAGCCTAACGAAGATCCAAGTGATCATGTGACTACTTTCCACCTTTGGTGTTCATCTAACTCCCTGAAAGATGACTCCGTCCAGTTGCGATTGTTTCAACGCACTCTTATCGGGAGTGCCGCAAAATGGTACATAGAGCTTGACCGCTCACGATATTCTTCTTTTGGCGAACTGGCGATGGCTTTCCTTAACCATTTCCAGTTACCTGTGAGATACGACGCTGGCACAGAGCTGCTAGCCAATTTCGAGCAAACGACAACGGACCATATCTCGGATCATATTCGAGAGTGGAGACGTCGAAAGAGTCTTATCAAGGTACCCGTCCCACCAACGTTCCTGCTTGAGTGGTTCCTTAAGTCTTTAGTTCCGCAGTTATCCAAAGACGTCACAACTTCAGGGGTTTTCTTCGAGGAAGATGCCATCATGAGGGCTCAACAGTTTGAGATTATCTATTCTCAGTCTGGTTTACTGTACAACATCCTGCTGGATGCGCCACGGTCAATACTGGATAAAACCAGACAGAGAGACGGCCCACATGCCGATGGTATCATTGGTTCGGCACAAACCAAGCCCGTTGAGCAATTGACAAAACAATTGCAACAATTATCTATACAACACTCAACGGCCAACCAGACTACTGCTTTGGCTGCTCTTCCTACTCAAACGTCGAAAGTACACTCTGTACAGACGACTAACCCAAAGGCCAACGAGCAGCCTGAAGGGAAGAAAAAACAACGCAAGAAGAGTAAGGGGGATAAAAAACCAACTGATAATGCTAGCGAGGGCACCACGGAAAAGAGGAAGGAGAGGTATCCGTGCAACCTATGTGCAGAAGACCACCCGACCCATCTATGCCCTCGACTTGCAGAGGCCCAGAAGTTTGTCACATAGCAACAACAGGCCCTGTTGACTAATCCCTTTCAACATGGGCAAAGTCTAACTCAAGCCTCTACAAGTGTCAAGGGGGGCAGCCAAGAAACCTGCCCTCCCCCCAACAATTCATCTGCCGCGAATGTATATATGGTTAAAAGTGATGCTTTCATAACAACTAGAGCACACGACTATAGCAAACCAAGCACCTTTGAGAAGGGAAAAGAAGCCGAGATCCCATCTCTTCCTCTACAGATTGAGAAGACATTGGGTGAAACAATGACACGCATTCCAGAAGGTGTGTTCAAGCGAGCTTCTAACAATCCAAACGCAAGGGCCGCCCAGAACTACTCTGTGGTGGAAGATTTATCACAAACCCCTTGTGTTATGTTTGCTTTGGAGGTCCTCCAAAGTTGCCCTGCTCAGAGGAAAGCCTTGTTGACTGCTTTAGGCTCTACTGAGACTTGTAACCCGGGTACCATCATGTTAGATGCGACTGACTTGAAACCTCGTTTGCCTTACCACGTCGCGTTTCAGATAGTAGTGGCTCACCCCACGAAAACTTTTACATGGAATATCTTCCGCACGGTGGTAGACGAGGGCACTTCGACTTGCATTATGTCGTTAGCATGATGGAAAGCCATTGGTCAACCTGAGTTTTCTCCGTCACCTACTCTCCTCACTGCGTTCGATGGGCGTTCTTTCCAACCGCATGGCATCATTCCTTCTTTCCCTGTGTAGTTAGGGGGGAAGACTGTGTGTGTCGAAGTAGAGGTAGTTGATGCCCCCATCGACTACAATCTATTGTTAGGCCGTAGTTGGACTTATGCAATGCAAGTGATGGTCATTACAGTTTTCTGAGTCTTATTGTTTCCACATGAAGGCCGGATAGTGACCATTGATCAGTTATCCTTCTCTCGACCTGACCCAGCTTTGGGGGCATCCACGGTTCCCATGGTTGATAATCCTCAAGCCAGTGTCTTCAACGTCGAAGTGGGCTTGTGCCCATCTTTGATGGGTACTTTCGATTACCCACCCCCTCATGGCGATGTCAAGTTTATATCGACTCACCACAAGGCTGAGATTTTCACGTCTCGTCGTTCCGCATGACTTACTTTCAGGATCCGTGGATTCTTCCTTCCCCATCAGACACGATGGATGCGATGGGGCATGCTGGCATGTCCATGCCCTTGTCGGTCGCTGAAGTAGCGTACTCTTTGGTCCAACAAGCTTCAGCTACTCCTGATCCGACTCCCGTACAAGAGTTGGATCCTCTCCTTGAGCCTATCTGGGCTCAGGATTCTTTTGCCAACACCAATTCGTTAGATTTATTCTTGCCTTCTGATGAAGCAATAATTGAAGCAATGACTGGTCTGGACAAACCTTGGGAAGATATTCATCACGGATCATATTTCCTCCCAGAGTTGCACCGAATTGAGGCAGGAGATTTCACTATCACCATGACGGGAGATCAACCGTCTCCTATTAACCTCTTAGCTACACAGGAAATTTATGCTGAGGGGAATATGGTAACTATCGCTGAAACCATACCTATTAACATCTCCCAAAACCTTGGCGTCGTGGAGAATGTCTTCGTCGGAGCGGATTGCTCCCCCGAAGAGGTTCAAATTTACACAGATCTTTTCAAAGAATTATGTGACGTTTCTGCCTGGTCTTATGAGGAAATGCCAGGCATCGACCCACAAAGTGTCGATCATGAGATAACTTTGTTGTTTTTCAAGCTCGCTTTGAGATCCGAAAGCAACATTCGACGAGACTGCATTTATGCTTTTTGATATCGTCCGGATTAACTAAGAAAAGTAACCATTATGGAGTCTTCTTTAAGCCCTTTTCAAACTCCTTAAAGATGAAAAGATTGTCGAGTGACCTTGTTTCTTCACACTCGTTAAATTGGTCCAGAAGAACATTCTTTAAACGAGTCTTCTTTTAAGCCCTTTTCAGACCCTTTAAACATGAAAAGATTACCGAGCGATCTTGTGGCCTTTCACGCTCATTAAACTAACATTTGAAGTCACGTCTGTCCGGCGGTAGTTTACCCCTTTTTCGGTCTGGATGGTCAACTATATGAACAAAGGAATACTCTATTGAATTCCCATTCTTTAGAAGAGTATCCTCAGGTAAGATTTTATTCCTTTTTCGGGCCCGAGGGACTAAATTTACAAAAAAGAAACCACCCTGGAGTCCATAGTTAAGCTCTTTTCAGACTCCCTAAAATGGAAAAGATTGCAGAGTGACCTTATTCTTTCACACTCGTTAAAATGGTCCAGAAGAATATTCCCGACGGAGTCCATAGTTAATCTTTTTTCAGACTCCTTAAAATTGAAAAAATAGCCGAGTGATCTTGTCCTTGTCACACTCGTTAAAATGGTTTTGAATTGACGTCTAGTCGGTGCTAGTTTACCCCTTTTTCGAACCGACTAGACTATTGACGAACAGACTCCCTAAAATTGAAAATATTGCCGAGTGACCTTATTCTTTCACACTCGTTAAACGGTCCAGAAGAATATTCTTGACGAAGTCCATAGTTAAGCTTTTTTCAGACTCCTTAAAATTGAAAAAATAACTGAGTGATCTTGTCCTTGTCACACTCGTTAAAATGGTTTTGAATTGACGTCTAGTCGGTGCTAGTTTACCCCTTTTTCGAACCGAATAGACTATTGACAAAAAAGGTACCCCGATGGAGTTTCCTTTTATGCTTTTCCAGACTCTCTAAACATGAAAAATCACCGAGCTTCCCTTCTCTGGGCTCGTTAAACTTACATCGAAGGACGTTACCATTGTGTGTTCTGTCAACCGCATTCGCATACCTTACCTATCAGTATAGTAACAGTTTGCTTTTGCGTCTTAACACCTTTGGCCACTGGAGGATTTTTCCCAAGTATCATTTCCTAGAACATCAGTCTTGTCCTTATGCCTTGACCTTGTATGTTTGTTGTGCTCGTTCCTCCACTGTAACGTAATATTCTTTTATTCTTTTTCCAAATCAACAAAAAGAACAAAAAAATCAAATATACCCCAAAAAGAGGATGGGAAAAGTATTTTGTTTATTGGCATCATTATGAGTCACCCTTGGATAAAGCACATCTGTCCGTTTTATTCATCAGACTTTGGGATGTAGTATGACCTTAGGAAGCTTTGCTCGCTATATTGAGTTGTGTCCTCCACCGTTTGGTTACTCTTCCAAACATATGGAGAGTTTGTGTTGCCTCCTACTTCGTAGACTTATGATTAACAGATATGCTTCCTGAGTCTTATCACTTGTCGTGCTATTATCCAAGGGAAGTTTGTTACTTAGCCTTAGTCAGCCACTCTGCAATATGTCTCTTTTCCGCATACCTGGCCATCCTGAACGTCCAATCAAGTCTTTGTTCGAAATCAATGAAGCCTTCAGTCCGATCATCAAGATTATCAAGTCCGTAACCGACGGGCCGTCGAAGACCTCTGGGTAGTGCAGTCGTACACTCATATTACGCTCCTACCCGAGTTTTAGAAGACTTTGAAGTTGTTGCTCGAGCTCTGAAGTACAGCCATCAAGCCGAATCAGCTTCTGAAAGATGGATACTTCATATGTATATCTTTCTGATTTCGAGATGTAGCTCCGTTGTGTATTGTTCGTGACTACTCTTTATATAGTTATTTGACATGGATCTACAGTGTATTTGATTGGTAGCCATGGTTCTGATTTATCCTGAGCATGGGTATGCCCGCCTCGGTGAGACATTTGATATTTTTTTGCAGACGGCACTTCCCGATTCCTAATTCCTGGGCTCACTCATTCAGCATATCAATACAGATTGGTAAAGAATTG
>CBVK0100228112.1:0-25885 GCA_900067695.1 Picea abies | reverse complement strand
GTATTGTGTATGTGTATGATTTTTCATTTGTTCATTGTTTATTTACTCTGAAAATATTGGATGATAATGATACATTGATATAACACTTGCATGATATGGTTAAAAAGGATTAGATTCCTCTATTACTGATTCTCCCCCCCTCTCAGTAATCTAGCACCTTCCCACCCTAGGATGTGTGCCCCTTCTCTACTAAACAATCCCTCGGTTTCCTCACTTCCCTTCTAGGGATTCAGCAACAGGCTGGATAGGAAGTCTCAAATCCCTATCGTTGCAATTTTACACCTCGACAAATAATCCCCAACAATACTCTCACCTAGAGAGAATGTAATCTTCCACGGACCTAACAACCTGCCTCTTCAGTCCAACATCCCACGGGCCTCAAAACCCGCCTCTTCAAATATAGAGAGAATGTAGTATTCCATGGACCTAACAACCTACCTCTTCAGTCCAACATCCCACAGGCCTCAAAACCCACCTCTTCAAATAATATCTCCAAGCTATATCATACACATGTATCTACAATAATATTCAACATTATGATCACAGTAATAATCAGCTCATGACAACAATGACGGGATCACTCACAGAATAGTCAAGGCATGAAATATTAATCCCCTCGATGGAAAATCAGTTGACCCTCTTCCCCATGTGATGGTTGAAATTAATGAATTATTCACTTCCATAATGGAATAAGTCTAAACCGTTTGATTGCATGTTCCCAACTTGACACATGTCGGGTTGAGAATTGTCTTTTGACCACATGTCCCCAACTTGACACTTGTCATGTTGAGATTGTTTTTAACCACTTGTCCCTTTCCCGGGACTTAGGATATAATATTATATCCTTACTTTACACTTTTTAAGAAATATTAATAAAATATTCCTTTTAGGATATAAGCCCCTTTAACCCAACCCCCTTGACCTCAGCTAGTGGATTTTAAGCCCCCCTAACTGTTTTACGTGATCGGTTACCACAGGGATATATTTTCATTAAATTGCAGGTGATTACATTTACATTTCAGTACAAAAGTACTGATCTTTTACATACATGCTCACCAACCTCAAAATAAACAATATGTGCACTTAAAACCAGTGAACATAGAAATTTTGAGTTGCACGCACTCTTTCCTCGGTGTGCCAACCTTGTGCACTTTCATAGGTGTGTTAAATCATGAATTATATACAAAAGGCTTATACTCCCTTAAAAAACATGCGCACTAAACAAGTGCACATTGATTCCAGGGTTGCGTGCCTATTCCTTATGTGTGCCATCCCTTCTCTTAACACTTGCACGCGATGCATTCATTAATTTTTTTTACTTTCAATACACCATTTGTTTGTACTTACACAGGTGTGCGATGTATCCTTTTACATCTGTGTGCACTTCTTTGATGTGAGATCCTCGCGCACTCACTTAATTCGCACAAAACCAAATCAACAACTTGTTACTTCAGCTCACCATCTTATAAGTAAAGTACAGTTACATTGATATTTACACATGGGGATCAGCTTAGGGGTATTACAATCCCCTCCCCCTTATTTATGCATTGTCCTCAGTGCAGTATATACACATGAACATTCAAAATTTAAAAAAAAATAAAAAAGATGCAGGTATTCTGGCCGCATAGCATCCTCATGTTCCCAATTCACATCCTAAGGTTTTTACAAAGTCCATTGGACCTTTATTATCCCTATGGCTCAATTATGGAGTTGCTTGATCTTTTGATCCAATATGTGCATTAGATGCACTTGAAAACCTCCTTCTTGTTCCACCCGAATCACATTTCAATCAATAACATGATTAGTATCAAGTATATATATTTTAAGCAAGGACACATGGAATACATTATGAATATGCATTGATGCAGGCAAGGCAAGCATATATGCCACAAGCCCAATCCTTTCTAGGATTTCAAATGGCCCACAAAACTATGCTGCCAAATTTGAACAATTTTCCAACTTAAGGGAACTTATGTTGTCCTTTACTTTTATGAACACATGATCTCCCACATTAAATTCGTTGTGAGTTTTTCCCTTATCAACCTAACTCTTCTACCTATCCTGCACAGTTTTTAAATTCTAATTAATTTTTATCATCTTCTCTTCCATTTATTTGAGTAGTTCTAGACCAACTGCTACGCGGTCTGCTGGGTTATACCAATTGAATTCTATGTTGCATTTCCTTCCATAGAATGTCTCAAATGGACTCATCTTCAGGGATGCTTGATACCAATTATTGTAAGAAAACTCTACCAAGTGTAGAAAATCCTTCCATTTGGACGGTTTAACCATGACATATATCCTTAACATATCTTATATTACTTGATTCACCCTTTTTGTCTTCCCATCTGACTTTGGATGATAAGTTGTGCTAAAATGAAGATTTGTTCCAACTACATCGAAAAAACCTTGCCAAAATTTTGAAGTAAATTTTGGATCTCTGTCAAACACAATTGTCTTGGGCATTCCATGCAATCAAGCTATTTCTCTCAAATATATATCATCTATGCTAGCTTCCTTGAGAATAAGCTTTACTGGAATAAAATGGGCAACTTTGGTAAGCTTGTCCACCACAACCATGATAGAATCATGTTGCTTGTTAATTATGGGTATTTTAGTAATAAAATCCATCATTGCCACTTCCCACTTCCACTATGGAATGGGTAATGGCTATAAAAAACTAGTTGGATGTTTGTGCTTAGCCTTTACCTTTTGACATGCCAAACATTTGTCAATAAACTTGGCAATTTCCTTCTTCATGCTTGGCCAATAATGTTGGCTCTTGACAGCTGCAATAGTTTGCTGGTAACCTGGGTGTCTAGCATAAGGTACATTATGAATTTATCCCAATATCATATTCTTTAGTTCCCGATAATTGAAGAATTTCATCCTCTTCCAGCTTATAGTCTTCAACTTTCTGTTGTAAGCTTCCTTGTTGAATTTTTTCCCTTAACTCCATGTATTTCTGATCTGATTTGGCAACTTCTAGAATTCTACCTTTCAAATCTAATTGACACATGATAATGGTTGTAGCATGCATCCCATGCACCTTCATGTTGATTGCATCAGCCACTTTGTTTTCTTTACCTCCGATATGTTTTATATCAAAATCATATTCATTAATGAAGTCTAACCATCTGCTTTGCCTGAAATTCGGAGTTGGTTGATCAAACAAATATTTCAGACCACTATGTCCTGTACTCAATTAAAATCTTTTTCCCATGAGGTAGTTCCTCCACGTATTCAAGGCATGCATTATGGATTCCAACTCCAAATCATTAGTTGCATAATGTCTTTCATGCTCCTTCAACTTCCTTGATTCGTAGCACACAACATAACCATTCTGACTAAGGACTCCACCAAGTCCCTCATTACATGCATCAGTGCATACTATGAAATATTTATTTTAATCAACAATCCTCAGTGTTGGAGCTCTTCTTAGTAATTGCTTCAAGTATTGGAAACTCCTTTCACTATCCATTTTCCACTCAAACTTTACACCTTTCTTCTGCAAAGAAGTAATTGGATGTGCAATTCTTGAGAATCCCTCAATGGATCTTCTGTAATAACCTACAATACCCATGAATGATATTACCTTAGATACACTCCTTGGTACTAACCAATTTTCAATGGATCATATATTTTCTGGATCTATTGTTATTCCCTCCTTAGAGATTATATGGCCCAAGTAATGTATTTGTTTTTGGTAGAATGAGCACTTTCTCAATTTGGCATATAACTGATGCTCCCTTAAAACTTGTAACACCATTCTCAATTGTTTCTCAAGTTCTTCTTCAGACTTAGAATATATCATAATGTCATCTAAAAGGACAATGACAAACTTTTCCAAGTAATTATGGAATACACCATTCATGAGGCACATGAAAACAGTTGGTGCATTTATTAACGCAAATGGAACCACTGTGAACTCATAATGGCCATACCTTGTTCTAAAAGAAGTCTTTTTGATGTCTTCTTCTTTAATTCTTACTTGATGATAGCCTAACCTGAGATCAATCTTCGAGAATATTTTTACATATTTCAACTGATCAAAGAGGTCATCTATCATTGGCAAAGGATACTTGTTCTTCACAGTTACTTTTTTCAATTGTCTGATGTCAATACAAAGTCTCAAATTTCCATCCCTTTTATTTACAAATAGTATTGGGGCACCCCAAGGTGACACACTTGGACATATATACCCCTTCTTTAGAATCTCTTCAAGATGCATTTTCAATTCTTTCAGTTCAGGTGTACTCATCATGTAAGGAGTCTTAGATATTACAATTGCTTCAGGCATAAAATTGATAGAGAAATCATTATCTCTTTTAGGTGGAAGTCTTGGTATCTCCTTGAATACATCTTCAAACTATTTCAGGACTGTGCAATCTTTAATGTCTGACACCTTATCCTTAAGTGCCTCTTCCAACTGCGTGAAAAACAATTTCCACCCTTTCCTATAACTCTTATTTAGTTTCAAGGCTAAAACTTCTCTGATAGTCACTACTCTAGGAATCCCTTATATTGTCCTTAAGTTTCCTTCCTCATCCAAGCAAGTAAATGATTTTTTATAACAATCTAGGTCAAAATGATGTTTATCCAACCAATCCATACCAATTAGACAATCATAGGAACCCTAAAGGTATGGTATTCAATTCTTCATTGGTTTTCAATCCATTCAGGTTTATGGACGGGCCTTAACCATCTCACTAATATTCCTTTTAGCTCTTGTGGCTAGTTGTACCATCCAAGGTTTTCCAAGTTTTCTTCTTGGAATTAAATGAAACCTTTCCACAATATTAGGATATAGATAACTATGACTAGCTCTTGAATCAATTAAAATAGCAATGGGATGATTATTTATCTTACCTTCAACTTAAATCATATGTGATTGAAACTAATCTTTCTTATTGACCAAGGCTGCATAAATCTTTGGTACACTTCTACCCATGTCCTCTATTGTTTCATCTTGTTGTGCATTGTAAGCAATATTCGCTCTCTCGCTCTTGTGTGGGAAATATTTTTACATCTGATCTCCCTTACAACCCCAATATTGAATAGATTGTTGCATTGAACTTTTCCCCAATGGCTCTATAAATATGGATTCGTTAGTAGTTGGTTGTTCATAATAGTTATTTTTGAAGAATGGTGGCTAGTCCCCTTCTTTCTCAGTTCCATCTTACGTTTCTTCTTGTCTTCCCAATCTTTCTGGTAAGATGCTTTCCCTTTTTGTTGATCATAAAGGCACTTATCCCTTCTTATAGTTTCCTCCAATGTTTTGGGATCATCAAATTTTATTTTGTCATTGATAAATGGTGGCATCCCACTCAAATATATCTGAATCTTAACATGCTCATCTTTGATGAAGGAAACATATTTCAATAGTTCTAAAAACCTTCTTTCATACTCATCTATAAGGAAACATATTTCAATAGTTCTAAAAACCTTCTTTCATACTCATCTATAGTCATACTCTCGAGCTTGAGTTCAAATAACTCTTTCATTTTCTGGTCATAGTACCTCTTAGTCAAGTGTTTCCTTTGAAAATATCGCTTGAATTCTCTCCAAGTCACTTTCTTCTCATCAATGTGATGTGCTTGCACATATTGGTCCCACCACATTGGTGATTTTCCCTTGAGATGGTAAATAGAAATTCTTCCTTCTGTGATTGAAGATTAATTATGCAACTAAAATATTTTATCATATTTAGCAGCCAATTTTTTGCATCCTCATCCTTCTTATTCTCACCATAAAAGGTAGGACGCTTGATTTTTTTCGTTTATCCCTGTAGTTCATCCACCCCAGTCTTCTTAGGTTTATTAACAAGACTTGAACTACTGTGCACTCTCCTAGTGGAATGTCTTGGATAGTGATAGTATTGTCTATCAATACTTTTTCTATGCACTAAACTTCCCTTCTTATTATGGGACCTATAGCTTCTTGATCTAATGGACTCAGTCTACTTATCCATTTTCTTCTAAATTATTTTCAAGCTTTGGATTGTCAAGTTCATGACTCATTGTCATCTTTATGACTCAGGACATTGTTATGACCCAAGGGGGGCATATATATGGATAAATGTATATGATATGGCCACAAGGGGGGGGATATATGGGCCTAAATGTACATGTAATTTGTAAATACATATGTAATAGGGTCGGCCTAGTGATAAATGGGCCTCATGTGCAAGTGTGAATAGCTATATATAAGAGATCATGTATTCATTATTGAAATGTGAATTGTGAAGTATGAAAGATATTTGCTTATTTGGAGAGGGTTCCCCTATTCTTTAAGGAGTTATTGTGTAATTTATCTATATTGGAGTTGTGCTCTATGTTGACATTTTGTACATGGTGTGTACTTTTTTTATTTTATGATATTTGTAAGCATTTGGATCATAACATGACCCATCTTTAAAGTGAGTTTTTAGAGGATGTTGCATCACATCTTTAATTTTGATATTGAGAATTGGTGGGAAAGAAGGTGTGACAAATTTATATAACAAGAAGCTGAGCTACGACGAAAAACATTGATGCTTGTGAAGAGCACTATATTTTATTTAGAACCTGCGAGCGGCCAGTACAAGATCTTTTGGATCTGATTCCCTGAAGAATTTTTTCAATGGTTAGACTAGTTAAAAGAAGTGTCAAAATATAAAGATCAAGTCAAGAGAAGCTATAATTGGATTGTTGAGCGTTTAATATCTCTTCATCAGCTAGATCATTTGATCTCTAGAGCTGTGGAGTTCTAGGTGAATACCACCTTGGAGGGATATATTATTGAATTTTTTGCAGAGAACCATGAGTGTTTTACAAAAGTAGAAGCCATATTTCAAGAAGGATACTAAGGAATATTGTTGTGGTAAATCCCCCTTTGGATTGAAAATTTTCTAGTAGAAGGGGGGATGTTACTTGTTCCAATTGAAATGACAGTGTAAACCCATGCACATGAGGCGTGAGTGATTCAGGCGAGGGTTCATGGGTTAGGTTACAAAATTTCTTGAAGTATGGGGGGTCATCGAGTGAAGAGTGCTAGAGATGAACGAGCTTAGAGGAGGGCTATTGTGATAAACAAGAGGTGGAAAATACAGATGATAAAATTGATGAAGAGGTCTGATCAGTCGTAAAAGGAGATGAAATTTGAAAGTAGTTATAGAAGATATTTAGAGAAGTTACGGGAGTTGCAGATACGTAGGAGGTTGGCCGGTCGATGCTTGCAAGTGATATTTGGAGAAACCTATGAAATTTATGAAGGAAGCGAATGAGAGAAAGAAAAGTCAAAAGAAATAATAAGGATAGCTGCCACCCTTGGATAAAAAACACTCAGGCGGAACCCCTGAAGAAGTTGTGGGAGAATGAGATCCTATGATGCGAGAATATGTTGAATCACATCGTGAAACAAATACATACTACATACTCATGCAACCCCCCATGTTAAATAATTTCATTATAGAGGCAAAGGAACCAACCCCGAATCACCCAGTCCCTGAGCGCTATCTACAATCTGGTAAATTTTATACTAAATTCTTTAGTAGTTTTTGACATTTCTAATCCTTATACTCTGGAAAGTTGAAGTAGTAGTAGTAGTAGAAGAAGTGGGGCAAGTTATTTAGTCATATCACAACCAAGATCCTTGGGGTTCGTTTTGATAGGATATCCAAGTTCTCTAATGGCAAGTCAACATACATGATCCCTCACCCGATACCCAAAGTTTTGGGGTAAAGGGGATGAGGATGTTGAACAACATTGATTTCTTTTTGAAGTCATATGGAGGTCTCATGGAACTCTAGATGCAAACAAACTGGTTGAGTTTTATACCACCTTGAGAGGGAAATATTCAAAATGGTACATGAAATACATTGAGCCAGGGAATCCTCAAGGACATTCTTTCAATCTTTCTCAGGTAAAACGAAAGATTATAGAAGAATTTTTCTTACCATAGTCAAAGCAATAAGATTTTTTTGAGTCATAGGAGATCAAACAGAAAGACAATGAGTTTGCATGGGAATATAGCCAAATATTTAAGGATTTGATAGGGAAATTGGAAAAACCCATCCATGAAGACTACCAGTGAGAATGGTCCATTCAGGGATTGTTACCATTGACTCGAATTCCATTAACCCACCAGAGGATCACTACATTGGGGGAATCCTTAGAATAAACCATGAAAATCGAGGTTATGGCAAGCTATCCTGGAAGCTTGCGGGTGATACGACCACTTGACAATCATAATATTACGCAATTCCAAGGCCATATTTCCACGTTAATTGACAATATTAAGGAATTAACCCTCCCAAGTGAAATTCGATCATAGGTATGGTGTACTGACTGTTATACCAAAGGTCACACAATGACAGAATGCCTAATACTGAGGGGTGCATGACCCCCTCCACACCTGATTGCGCTTCCACCAATAGGACCATCGGGAGGGGTCATGCAAGTTGCCACTACAATGCCATTTCACAGGTATGTAAAATATCATGCCTTCCCGAATCATCAAGGAGGACATAATAATGAATATTGTGAGATTTTTATAAGTCACAGACATTCTCCAAGGCATTTCCCAATTTATAGAAATATACCCCTGTTTCGAATACAATATATTGTGAGTTATGTGGGTCACCTACTCACACTACCAAGAAGTGTCATGCTCTAGATGCTCTTGCAGACATATTTTATCAGTTTGTATTTAGGGTTGACAAAGCTCCTGAAGGGTTTGGAGGAGGTCGCAGAGGCAGGGGATGATTTAGAGGTGGAAAGACTGACAAAAAATGATCAGTTCATTGTTACAATTGTCATGAACAAGGGCATATTGCAAGATATTGTTCATGTTTGAGAATACCTTGGTGTGTACATTATAGAAATAACACCCATGCCACCGAGGATTTACCTGAATTGATGGTGAAATGGGAAGATCGCACCAGGAAATGAGGTGATAATTTGATAAATTATGATCCTCGACCTATCACTGAAGAAAAGGATCCTAACATTAACATTATTACTCAAGGATGAACAAGGACTGGTGTCGATGTTGACAAACCTAATCAAATTAAGATTTAGAAGGTGGAACTTGCGGATGCTAAGTATGATCCTATAAGGAAAAATGAGTTTTCAAGAACGCATTAGAACTGTTCAAACAAATGTCTAATCATGCAATGCCAACTGTCATAGAACAAAGTTTTGAGCTTCAATCTTGCAATGTAAACACTTGCAAAACTAAGTTTTGAGCTTCAACCAATAGTCACGGAAAATCTTGTTGCAAAGAAGGACCCTCTAGCGAAATCATAAAAGACTATATATATATGGTTCCAACTATTTATGACATTTTGGATGATGAACAACTCACTAAGAAGTTGCAGAACATGCTTAAGGGGACTTTAGGGACTTAAGGGATCGCAAAGGAGATGATTGTTGCTATTATTCTAGAGATAAATACAAGTGGGATACAAAAGAGGAAGATTGGATCTAGAAGAGAGTTTAGACTAAATGCCATTATCGACGACTGCGCGATTAGCAATGTTATGTTAGATTTGGCCTCAGACGTCAAGATACTACCAAAGAAGAATTGGGAAGTAATGGGAAAGCCCAAGCTCATCTATTCACCCATTTAGTTACGGATGGCCAATCAATACTCTATCTACTCTATGGGGAGGCTACAAAACATTGATGTGGATTTAGCTAGCATTAAAACAGTGGTAGAATTTGAGATTATAGAAATAATGGGGGGGAAAGACCCATAACCATCTCTATTGGGAATTGACTATGCCTATGAGAATTATGTTGTCATACATCTTAAGAAGGAAATTATGTCCTTTGAAGCAGATGGCATGAAAGTAACCCAACCTCTAGACCCGTACCAAGGCCCTTCATATACTGATCCAACAGACGAGAATATGGAACACGATGTCTTGGATCAAATTTACACTCTGACTATAGGGAAGCGAGCATACTACATTAACCCTACCAAAGATGGACCAATAAGTTGGCAGAGCATTCATTCTCCGAGTGAAGATTCAGAGGCAAATTTCAATAATTGGAAATAAGGAAGGTATGAAAAATTTTCAAGACATTGTGCAATTGTCAGAGAAACAAGGTGGATTGGATCAAAGATTAGAAAAATTCATATTTACGCAATTTTTTAGTTGATATGGAGGATAAGGTTGAAGCTGAGCAAAAAATACTTGTACTTGGAATTGCATTAAAATCGTCTCCGGCTAGGTGGTGGGCCACTCATAAGGAAACTATGACTTCTTGGGATGAGATCAAACTTTCCATTGAGTACCATTTTATACTTTCGTTGTAGGTCAACCAGTCGAGTAAGGATCAAAAGCTGAAGTGTCCACTTTTAACTCTAAAAAATCATACGATGGGTTTTCCGATCCAAAGGAGCATGTTGCACATTGTATTAAGGTATGTGAAGTTGTGCAACTGCTTCAAAATTTTGGGTGCATAAGTTTATTCATTCTTTGGAACAAATTCCAAATACTTGGTATGTGCATGAAGAGACTAGAAGAAAAATCGCTTCCTGGGAAGTACTTCAAAGCTAGTTCTGCCATGATTTCTCATTTTCATGTAAGTCTCTTGAAATCACCATAGTGCTGCAACAAATTAAGAAAATTTTATTTACTGATGAATTTGAATCTACACATCCACCTATAGTCTTTCCTGAACATGAAAACCTACTTCATCATAGCCTTTATCCATCCCTTGCATGAATACCCATGGCATGTAGTAAGGTTGATACCAAACCAGAAGATCCCGAAGACCTTGAGGACCTTATGCATTTGACATTTAGAGAATCTGAAGGTATTAGAGTTGTTAGAGACACTATGCCAGATGAGGTCAATAGTTCATATTCCAAACCCCTAAAGTTGCGGAAAATAAACACAGGGAGTGAGAAGCATCCCAAAATTTCATCCATGGGATATTGTTGGGATGATTAGACTATGACTGAGAGACAAGATTTGTTGCGAGAATATGAGGATCTATTCCCTAAAATATTTTTATAATTAAAAGGGATTAAAGGATATTTAAGGGAGATGAAAATTGAGCTAAAACCTGACTCAAAACTAATCAAACATAGGCCCTATTGCATGAATCTTAGATTCAAAGAGAAGGTAACAAAGGAGATTGATAGAATGTTAGCAACTGGGATAATTTTTCTAGTGGATGAGGCTGAGTGGATCAATCTTATTGTAATACAGAGCAAGAAGGATATTGACAATATTAGAGTATGTGTGGATTACATGAGTTTGGATTCAACTTGTTTTCATGACCCTTTTCCTACTCCTTTAGTGATGAAGTCCTTGATAAAGTAGCGGGTAATGAAGCTTATTATTTTACAGATGGGTTTTGTGGGTAATACCAAGTTATAATTTCAAAAGAGGATAAGAAAAATAATACCTTCACTATTGAGTGGGGATCATTTGCCTATAACGTTATGCCTTTTGGGCTCAATAATTCCCCAGCGGTGTTCTCTCGAATAGTGATTGAAACATTCCATGACTTCATTCACAAGTTTCTTGAAGTCTATATGGATGATTGGACTATGTACAACATGTTAAAGGAGAACATAAGTCTATTATGGCTGATGTTTGATCACTGCAGACAACTACAGATTTCCTTAAACATGAAAAAGTGTATTTTTTGTGTACCATTTTGGAATCTTCTTAAACATATAGTCTGTAGGGAAGGAGTGCTAGTGGATCCTGAAAAAATTGTCGTGATACTAAATATGCCTCCTCCTACAACTGGCAAATAGTTGCAGTCAATGTTAGGTTACACGGGCTAATATCGCAAATTTATCAGAAGTTACGCAAGCATAGTTGCTATGTTGGAAAAGTTTCTAAAGCAATATGAGGCTTTTCGTTGGACGCTAGAATGTGATCTAGCCTTTGATACCCTCAAAGAGAAGTTAAGTAATGCTCCTACTCTCATCTATCCAAATTGGCAAGTAGAATTCCATGTGCACATCAATGCCTCTAGCATTGCTTTGGGGGATATCCTTGCACAACCTAATGAAGGAAACCTGGATCATCCTGTCTACTTTGCCAATAGAAAGCTTTCTCATGCTGAGCGCAACTACAATACAACTAAAAGGGAAGGTTTGAAAATGGTTTATGCTTTGCAAAAGTTTAGACATTATCTTCTAGGAAGTCACATTAAATTCTTTATTGATCACTTTGATTTGAAATATCTTGTTAATAATCCTGTGTTAGAAGGCATAATTTGCAAATGGTTGTTGTTATTTTAGGAGTTTTCTTTTGAGGTAATTTTTAAGCCCAAAAAATAAAATGTGGGTCCAAACCATTTGTCTATAATAGAGTCAGGAGAGGGTAGTGGGGAGGTAGATGATCAACTCCCAAATGCAGATATTTTTAAAGTTGAAGTTATTCCTACTTACTTGTCTGACATTGCCTTATTTTTAGCATGGGTGCCTACCCTGAAGGCTATTCCACAACTCAAAAGAGACACCTTGTGGTTTGTACAACATAATATCAGTTGATTGCAATTCAGTTGTACAAGTTGTACTTGGACAATATTCTCAGATGATGTGTACTTGATCATGAAAGAACTGCAATTTTGTGGGAGTGTCACAGTGGAGTTGTTGGAGGATACGTAGGTGGAAAGGAAACTTCCCGCTCAAACACTACTACTCGTGCAAAGAATATAACACATACCCAACACAAGGATGCCAAATATTACTCCAGGGCATGTGATGTCTATCAACGAATTGGTAAGCAATCACACATAGTTGATTTACCTCTACATCCTTTCCGAGCACTACAAGACTTTGAAAAATGGGTTGTTGATTTCATTGGTCTGATAAAACCCCATACAAGGCATTCAAAGACAAGATATTTTATTACCACAAAAGATTACTTGACTCGTTGGGTGGAAGCATAGGTTGTTCGTGATTTCTCTACAGACACAACAACACAATTTATTTTTTAGAACATAATTACCAGGTTCGATTGTCCTTAGATTTTAACCAGTGATCAAGGTGCCCACTTTGTTAGTGAGACTATCTGCACCTTCAAAAGAGATTTTTTGATTCAACACCATAAGATAAGTCCATACCATTCACAAGCTAATGGAACAATAGAAACCTTCAACAATATCTTAGAGAGGGGCTTAACTGAAGTATGTTGCACAATTTGTGATGATTGGGATGAGAGAGTTCCAACTATGTTATGGGCTTATCGGACCACTACAAAGAAATTACACATGTTTACCCCATTTCAATTGTTATATGGAAGAAAAATGGTAGTTCCTACTGAGTTTATAACTTCGAGTGTATTTATTGCACAAGATACTAAGATGACAAACGATGAATCCATCACAACACAAATTGTGGAACTAATGGAACTTGAAGAAGCTAGATTCTTAACAGATTTTTGTCAGATGATGGAAAAGGATTGAAAAAAGGCTTGGCATGACATGCATATTAAAACTAATTCATTCGCATAGGGTGATCAAGTCTTGTTATACGATAGCAAGTATCAAAAACATTTGGAGAAATTACAAATGCATTGGCTTGGACCTTTTATAGTTGCAGAAGTCTATGACTTCGATGTTGTTAAGCTTATGCAACTAGATGGTATTCTTCATCCTGCATGGGTGAATGGCACATGCCTAAATCCCTATATATCTGCTCGATAAGTGCAACTTTGCAGCGCTCCTATACACATGAGTGCATATAATACGTAGTATTTTTCATTGGTTTTTGTTTTCCATTTCTGTCAATAAATTGGTGTTGTGTCCAACTGTCACTTGTCCCAACGTCTAGTTGTACCTATCAATTTATCTATCCCAAATATCACCTTTTTGGTCGAGGAGGTATAAATCAAATCCTTTCATATTTCATATCCTCTGAGCTCGAAACCCATGCTTGTCACTGTTATTAGGTTAGTTAAATATTGTTGATACCATTTTGCTTGCCATCCTGTCCTCACCAGTTAGAGTCATTTATGTCCTCACAACTATCGATACTTTTCCAGGTGAGTGTTGGTGTGGCCATTACTTTCCCATTCACCTCGATATCCCAATATTGTGTCTCTGCTTATGCTCTTAATTACCTGAATCACTCATGGATTTTTTTGCATTCGATGGGCATGCCTGGCATTAATGTTGAGTTACATCCACGTTGTATCTCTTAATGCATGCTCGTCACATCACCTCCCAAATATGCCTAAAACTTGACTTTTCCTGAATGCTAAGTGTTATTGTGCTTTAGTTAAGTTGTTTGCATCTTTAGTCCTGTATCCCTTTGAAAAATCTATGAGCCTATGTCTGCGCCTTTATCCACCAGTGTTACTTTTATATCAATGCCAATCTGCTATGATGGTTTACACTTTAGGTCGGGGAGCTCTTCCTAAAACCTCTACTCTAGAGGAATTTATTGATCCACTGGTTGTTGTTCAGGGTGATCTCCATAGAAAAGTCAAGAAAGCTCGGTTGGTTGACCTTGATTTCACAGAGGTCACCCTATTTCCACAAATGGATATTCACACATTTATGGATTGCATCACATTGTTGGATGGAAAATTTCAGTGGCATTGGAAACCTGAGTACATACCACTACGGGATTCTATCTTGATGAGTCTTCGCGACCTACTAATCATTGGCACTATTGCAGAAGTCGCTCGGTGCATGAAATTCCTCATCATCTGAGTGAAAAACAACACCTTATGGTTAGACCAGGCCTACCCAATCCATGTATAGGACATTCATAATCTCACCAGTTTGTCCATGGAAGGTTAATATGTCACATATGACTTCTAGGGCTCTAGGAAGCATGGTCCGAAAAAGGGTGAAGTTAGCCTATATGACAAATATGAAACTTGACGAGGAGGTTACATGGTGCATACTACACCGATCAACAATGAATAGGTCTACATGGCTTGTTATTTGATTGCTGGGAAAGTAATGAAGAATTACATGAAAGGCGAGTGCACCCTTGATGCCATAACAATAGAAAAATTTACCAAAAATGGTGCACCATTGAATTGGTGTAAATAGATTCTCACAGAACTGTTCCAAGATTGCACGAATGTGCATGAAAATCCCAGGTACTTCATATATGGATACTTATTGGTAGCATTAACTATGTATAAGTGGAAGCTGTCGAAGGGTCACAACATCTCCCACTCTCCCGATAGATGTATCGACAAACTCTTTGACCCATGGCATATTCACACAACATCCACCAATGAGACATATCACACTGCATCCTTTTCGAAGTGGTATAATGACCTCAACACCGTGAAGCAAAGGCCATGAATCCCACAGATGCTGCTAAATCGTCACACTCACAACATAGGGTTCAAGATGAGTTGTGACCATATGTTTGTGCAACCTCTCGGGGCTGCTCCAACTCTCTTCCATATGAACCCTTTACCATTTTATCTGGATGAGGCAGTGTTTGACAAATAATTCATTACATTTCTAGGTGTCCTTGTCGAAAAGAAGCGGTCAGGTGTCTCCTACACGATGCCTACCATCGCGCAACAGTAAGCTCATGTGCCAACATCTAACGAAGGTACCAGCTCAACAAAGAAGGAACAAATGCCTTGAATATTAGAGGAAGGGAAAGACAAAGGAGAAGAGGAAGCACTACTAGGGGGAACAATGGAGATCCCATTCTCTTCTATTCTGGATGACTCCACCATTTCAGGTAAGCAATTACGTGAAGTATTTTCTTCTACCTTTCCTTTAAAAAATCAACACATTCTCCCTCTAAGTCTAATGTGGATCCCCTTATCACTGAGGCTAAGCCTCTATATTCCCTTTCACCTCCTATCTGCACCACTACCACTCTTATCCGCACCACTACGCCCATTCCCTCCTTGGTCCCTGTGATAACAATCATCGATAACCCTCTAGTGGAGAAAAATTCTACCCTCATTCTTGAGGAATTACAGATCCAGTAACATACCTTACATGCCGATGTCCCATTCACGACTCCATCATCCCCCACTAACACCCATTTTGACACGGTCTTAATAGATTCCACCAACCCTTTTACTACAACTACCAGAACCGCCCTTCCGACACTGTCCACTATTCCCTAGGCTTTGCAGATCCAAGTCCTGCTGGACACACAACCAAGAACTATTCTCCATTTTGAGTTAGAGACAGAGCCATAGGTACACATGAATATGGACATAGATGCTCAAGATACATAGATGGACACCCAGGAAGACACACACTCAACTCACAATGCCAGTTTCATCAAGAAATAAATTGTGCCCATGTTACATGACCCCCAACAGGGTCGAGCTATCCTTGAGGTATGTCTGGAGAAAATGGGTGTGGTTGCAGTACTTCCGCAAGAGGTCCAAGACTGACTTACGTCGATCTTCAGAGCTCCCTCAGCTAGTACATATGACGTTGGTACCCCCATATTACCAGAATGATCTATTGTGAGGGACCAACCTCTTACTTCAAGGTTTCCCTTTGAACCCTCTCTTATTAGTGAAAAACTTTCCAAATGGGCTACACCACAACTTTTTCATCTTTTGCGTGCCTCTACTGACCAGTTGGAGTAACAGACCAATGCAATTGAGAAAACAAATGACAAGCTTACACAACAAACACAACAACTGCAAGAGTTCCTCACAATAACCTCTTCAACCACAAAATGCGAGCATGGATTACATGTGTAGGTTGAATCCTTCGTTGCAACTGTGTCAAATAAATTAGTTCAAGTATAACGCTCTTTTAGATAGATGGTGCATGAGATACCTGAAGATATCACTCTAGTTTCACCTTTGCAACAAGTTGAGATCATTTCTGATATGTGGTCCCAATTGGCTACAAAGACAGATATTTTGCATCATGAGTTGGTTGCGATTAAGTTGAAAGAAAAGGAACAACCTAAAGAAATGATGCAAAATATTACATAAGAAGTTGTAGAGAGAAATATGGTCAGATCCTCACTTCATTCTCATGTCGAGGAATGTCGTTGGCTCTTTGATATGGTTAATGACTAGGTCGACTTAATAGCATGACACAATCAACCAGTCGAAGAATTGCGTGCACCTTAATAGCATGACACAATCAACCAGTCGAAGAATTGCGTGCACAACTCAACAAGATGCACATAGAATCATGAGCCCTTACTGACCCTGTTGAGAAAGAATCCAAATATTTCGAGATCCAAGTTGAAGATGAATGATTGGATACGTTGGATGAGTCTACAAGGGCCACTAAGAAAGAGCTTCGCAACTTCTGGCTTACAATGCAAGATGAATACGTCCAGATGCAGCATATTGACTACATTGTTGACACATAATGGAATACTCTATTGGATACAAAACAAGAGGATCCCTATGTGACTGTCGCTCATAAAGTTTTTGTCGTAGCCTTGATTTTGGCAAGGAAATGGCATGACCGTGTTGAGTGCTATGACAATTTTTGCGAGAAGGCTCTCGCTATTGTACCGAAGTTGGGCCCTCCATTTATTGAAGGTTAGTAGAAAGAGACAAAAGGTTGACTTGGGATGATTCAAAGGTTGTGGTCGGGGCCTGTTGGGCCCTTCATTTTTGAACAAAACCTGATTTTTGGAAAGCCTAAAGTTTTGTGGAAAGTGCATCCAAACGACGAAGATCAGAAGCGACGAAAAGAAGCTAGGACAAGTGGAAAGCTAACTACAAGTGTGGGAATGAGAAGCATATTGCCCCCACCTAGAGAATGAGAGAAAGAAATCCATCCATTATCTATTATAGGGACTCATGGGGAAAATCCACAAGAAAGAGTAACATATTTTAAGACAAACTCCGTATACCCCCTTCAATTAATCAAATAGGGTCCTACTGAACAAAACAAATGGAGTAAGTAATCAAAACCTCCTTCCTATACAAGTAGAAAAAACCTATCTGGGCTAGCCAAAAGGAAGAAAAAATGTCATCGATGTAAACTTATTCTATACAAACAATTAGGAAGAAATCTAGTGCTCTAATAGATCCATCTAAGAAATCAAGATCTAATCCATTCAACAGTGAAAATAGATCACGCGCCAACTGGACAAGCAAGCAGAAAGAGACCATGCATTAGCTGGATGATCAAGTGGAAAGAGTCAGAAGCTTCGAGCTCATGCAAGGAGAAAATGAGAAAAAGCAGTGGAAGCAGAATCAAGAAAAGATAACAATGGAGTCAAGAAGCGGCCAAGAGAACAATATAAACTAGGAGTTATGTAATGGGAAAGGGTTGGTTGGTTGTTTGGGTTTTTGTTATGATTGTTCATTGTTGTTATTGGTTGTTGTTGATGCTCTATAATGTTTTACCGTTGTTACTGGTACTTTTATTGTCATTAAGTCCATTTGAAAAGACTATTGTAAGGGTTTTGAATAACATTGTGCTTGCGCAACTCACAAGAGTCTATACTAGGTATTCAGGGAATAAATTCTTCTACCTGGGTGAATGTAAGAGAGTTACACTCCATGTATGGCTAGGTTTGAGATGTTGTTAATATAAGAGATTATTTGGGTTCTAAAATTTTGTTATGATGTGTATGAATATCTAATTTCTATGATGTGATGTCCATTATGTCCCGTGTATTTGAAATTTAGTTGTTAATTCACAAGTGTCTTTGGTGTATGGACTTATCTTTATGTTTCACAACCCATTTTATCTTATGTTTATGTTGTCCTAAGATTCTTGATGATATAATTCTTTATATGTTCAAGTACGAATCTTCTCTGTGTTGCACTAGACCCAATGATGCATCCTCTTTGACTCCCTTCACCACGTAAGTCTTGGTTGCGATTTAGGTGATACATCCTTCCCTTGTGAATGGTTGAATATGCCAACACTGCTAAACTACAACAATAACTTTGTTGGTAACCTCCAAGAACCCTGATCTCCAATATTGCACCAACAATGCTTGCCAAATGTTTGGAAAAACTCTGAAATGAACAATATTATTTTAAGGATTCGGTAACCCTTTAATTTAACATAATATTTATGAATTGAGATGGGGAGACCATTACTTTAATTCTTTTAGTCAAGATATTATATATGGGTTGTTCTCTCACTTATATAGTTGTAGATAAAATTGTTTGTAAAAATCCTTGATTGAGAAATGTGGATGTTATTTGGGAAAATTTGAATGGGAAGTTAAAACTATTGAAGTGTCCAAATAAATATGAAAATAAGGGTTATTTATGTAAGAGAATGCATCTCCTCAAGTTAATCCAAATCTGGTTATATATTTTCATGAGCAAGCATAGTTTTGTGTTTGCATTCCAAGTGCTTATGAAAGCTCTTGATTGAAGAATGTTGTTATTTAATATTATTTTAATATGAGAATGATTTATTTTAGTCCTCTTAATAATCAATTTGTAGGTGCATGCTAAGAAATCATGGAAATGAATTTGCATGATTTTATTGAATATGATCTTAAAAATTGGCTTTAATAAAATGTGATCCTAAGTGATTCTATTCAGTTTCTCCCAACTTCATGGGAATCCATACCATCCCCCATTTTGAGTCTGAATATAAGTTTTAGAGAGCCCAATTCCATGAGTTGGGCATTTTCCCAAAAAAATAGAACACCCTGTTGGGAAGTTGTTTAGTTGCAACATTTACAGATGTGAAATTATTTTGAGTTTCCATTTATCTAATATGTTGAAGAATGTATATTAAAAACATGAATATTTTATAAAATAATTAAATGATCACCATAGTTCTCAATTCATCTCCACTTATGGTTAAAGACATCCAAATTATAATAAGCAATAAAGCATCACTAGTATAATGGGCCAATTTTATGACAATTTGCCGACACATGTTCATTGCCACGATGTCTCAGGTATGATTAAGGCTACAACTGATTTCATCACATCATCAACATCACAATTACGACGATCACACTTTTTTTGCAATACATATGAACACATCCATAATACCATCGAACGATGTTGGTCCCAAATCTAGGTTGTTCTTGTCGGTGGTCCGTTGTAAGAGATACTAACCTACGACGAATGTACCCCGTTAGTTCATCTCAAATCCATCATGGTGTTGTCGTGAGTACGTTGGAAGATCGACATATATCCATTGTAAGAGAAACAAATCAATGATAAATCATCGAAGAATGTCCCCCATCAGTTCATTACAACTCCATCACATTTTCCTCTCTAGTCTATCCTAAGAGTGACAAATCAGCGACAGATGTTCGACAAAACATCATCAAGATCCCATTGAACAATTGACAAGATATCGATGAACAGGCTATATTTTTGACAGCTATTGGGTGAGGAAGAGATTGTTACTTTAGTCAAACCATCGACGAAAGTGTTTGTCGATAAATTTCTTTTTGTCAAAATCTACAAAACAACATGAAATAAATTTCACGAATCCATTGCAGAACACTTGTCATTTGAAAGTTGAAATTATGTAAAAGTACAAAGGCCATGTAATGTTTGAACCCACAATGAATCTTTATGAATTGAACATATTCAAACCAATGCTAACCAAACACTCAAGATAGTTCCATGTGTTATCTTATGACAATGAATTTGGCATATGAAAAATGCATAAAATTCCATAAAATTCAAGCATACCATGAATTCTTCAAGACAAATTCATCATAAGGAATGGATGCCATCTTTGCAAGATTTGGCACTAATCTTAGGAAATGACATTCGTTTTTCCTTAGAATACGACAAGAAAAAAGATTAGATATATTTTTAGATGGATATATGTATAGTAAAAGGAGAAATTAATTTCAAATATAACGAAATATATTTCAATATATATAATATTACCTTATATATTTCAAAATATATAATATTAGTTGATTTCTAACTTTCTATATATTATTTGTAATATCAACTTCTATTTGAATAATCCTAAACAATTTGCAAATTACAACATATAGAATATAAATTGTTCTGTTGTTTAGTACATATTATTTTCCACATAAAATATCTTAGAATCCTATATGTCAGATTATAAAAGAACCTAACTGCAATGCATAGTCCTAAAATTTTTATAAGTTACAACATATACAACATCAATTACTCTGCTACTTAGTACATGTTATTTGTCACATTAAATCATATAAGAATACCATATGTCAAATCATATAATAACTTAACTACAAAGAAAATAATCTTATATATGTTCAAATATATATCTTCAAAACCGTAGAGATTTAGACAATTTGCAACTTACAACATATACAACTTTATTTATTGTGATACTTTACATATATTATTTGTCTATCAAATCATATAAGAAAGTAACAACAAAACAATTAATATTATATATGTTGAATTATACATTCTTCTAGTTAGCAATTATATTATATATGTTCAAATATATATCTTCAGAGTTGCAGAATCTTAGACATCTTATAACTTATCACATATATAAAGTTAGTTGTTCTACTACTCCAGGCATATTATTTGTCATATCAAATCATGCAAGAATCTAACATATCAAATTATGTAAGAATGTAACAACAAAACAATTAATATTATATATGTTGAAATATATACAGTCCTAGCTAACAATTAATATTATATATTTATTCAAATACTTAGAGTTGCATAATCTTAGACTACTTGTAACTTATAACATATACACATTTAGTTGCTCTGCCACTCCATACATATTATTTGTCATATTCTAAGAAAAAAAGACTCATAAGAATGCCAATTTTCCCTTATCAATTTGACAAGGGAACAAAATTAACTTGGTAAAAAAAGTGATTAGAACTAAGAATCACATGGTCTCTCGAAAAGCTTTGTTGTATTTCTCAGAATTGGAAAAATCAAGACCATGAAAAAAAGAAGAGTTTGGTTGATCCCTGCAAACTAAACTAATGTATTTTTCATGTGCACACTAGGGTTTAAGTAGATTATACTAGCCAAGGTTAAGATAGATTATTCTAAAATCTACTGGTAGAAAAAGATTTTTATTCTCTATTGCCTCTTTCTTGTTACATATATATTTCACACCTCTTTTTATGCATGTGTGTTGTAATATAGGCCAACTATAAGTATTTAAAAAAAAAATTACTTTGACATTGAACTAGTGTTGGAGGGAATTTAGATGAGGGTTACTTATATCTCTCAACAAACGATTGCCACTTTATTGATAGAGCAAAGGAAAATATTAGTCTTGTTTCCTTATCTAAGACTAATGCAAACATCAAAATATTCAACGAAAGGATAGAGAAATACCTATGAATAGATTTTAGGTCCATTGGTTTGTTTGTCAAACAAGAGGAAGAGCTTTCAACATCATAACTCCTTGGACATCTGTACACATGCAAACAACAACACCTTTACTCTTTATTTGGAGAATTCTATTCTATAAATTGAATTCAACTTGCATACAAATATTTTAAAGATTCCAAACCATTATAGATAAAACATGCAAACTCTACTCATGTATATACCATGTAAGGGTGAATATATCAAAATGGCACCAAGTGCAAATTGCAATACATATCATAAATGAAATATTTACATATTTGAGTTTTAAAACATTAATGCTTCTACCTTCAATAAATTTTCCTAATTGGACCTCGTCTAACATTTATCAAGTTTTATTAAATATTATTGGGTGTGTCTTCCAAAAGGATATTCACTGGGAAGACTATCTTGACAATTTCTTGTGTAAGAGGAAGTTATATTTCATAAAAACTGTGGTAATGGGACAACACACTAGTCAAAAGAGATCACGACCTGACATAGATATAAGTATCATCATTGTTAGCACTGGAAGTCACCTTCAGATTGAAGAAAAGGCAAGCCCGATACCCATCAGATTTATATGGTGGATGTTGGTTTGTATGGATGAAGGTCAATGGACAAAACTCAAAATCTGAATGATGTTCAACACAGGAATGGACATGAAATGCACAGGGACATGAGGGCCACATTAACTTCAGTCATGAAATTGAGTTAAAGTGAGAGAAGAGGGAAGACTTAGTGAGAATGTTGAATGAAACTGCTATGGGCATACAACCTTCCAGCAGCTCGGAGATTAAAAACTTGAACTCAAGAGAAGTCTTGAGCTCAAGCTCCAGACACTAAAATATGTTGCAAGCAACACAATTACAACAATAGGATGATCAAACCTCCATCATCCTGCAACTGAAACAACTTGAATGGATCTTCCATGCCCAAGATATTCAATTTAAGAAGGAAAATATACACAGGGAAATGAGTAAAACTGACCATGATATGCTATAATCAAACCTCCATTACAACAACATAACAATCCTCGACTGGATCATCCATGCCCGAGTGTTTTAAACAGTTTTAACAGACAAAAATGAAAGGAAACAGAGAACTAACTTCTATTAATGTGAAAGTCTCAAATCAATTACATAACCAGAGAACAACTCTGGCAGAATAAACATTACATATGGGAGCTCTAATCAACCAAAGACCATTACAAAATAACAAAACTCCATACATATACTCAAAAATTTTGTAAACAACAGTAGAGGTGTGCTCAAGCTTCCATGGCGCTGCGTCTTCTCAGTCAGACTGTGCATACAGTCTCTTCTACACACGCCTTCCCCTATTAGACGCAAGCTCAGACTGTTTGGGCTGACAAATTGCCTACATGGTCAGAATTTTATGACTTTCCATTGATGGGGGGAGACGATGTTTCAACCACCTCCCCCGCCTTCATAACTGCTTCATCGGGATCGGGACAAGCGAGAGTCAACTCTTCACCTGGAGAATTTGGATAAAATGCATATGGTGGGTTTTTAAACCCCTTTTCTCTCATTTTCTCCGCCCAGGGGCCAAATCCTTAGGGAAAACACCCCCTTTACAAAGATATGTGCTAACAATCGCCAAGAAAAAATTCCATTTGGGAATGATTGGAAATAAAAACTAATCACCAACAACATTCCATGTTACAATAAGCACTGAGATATGTCACTAGTGGCATTTTTATGAGTATTCTTTGAATTTTGCTATCATCCATCTCTGTAATGCTTGTTTTTTTTGCAAATCTTCATCTCTGTAATACCCTTTTCTAGATCATCATTGTCTTTAACAATTTGGTATCTACAATATTTTTAAAAGTATAAAATTCAGTGTGTAGCCAATCTTGGGTAACTTTTAGTAGAGTCTACACACTATATCTTCCATTATTTAGTGTCATGATTACATGTTGATATTTGGGTTTTGAGAAATTAAACATGGGAATGGGGAGAGGAAATGTCAGTTCGTTAACTAGTTAGTCAAAGTTAGGAATGACATAACTGACTCAACTAACATAACCAACTTTTCAAATTTGACAAGTAGGTTGACCAAATTTTTCATGTTGGTTGATGGGTTGATTGTGTTGAGTTAATTGGTCATGTTAGTTGAGTCAGTTATGAAATGAATCGTCTAACTGAGTCGATACATGAATGTAGTGGAGAGAGTGAGGCTTGTATTCTCAAACTCATGGATACAAAGTATATACACTCAAGAGGAGTATATTGATATACAAAGAACATTGGTTCCAATGCTAGTACTAACTCAAACTCCGGTCAAGGAGATGGATGAAACTTTTGTAGGTAAGGATGGTGAGTAAGACAGTTATTGAGAGACATTAAAAATTAGTAGGAAAATAATATTGTCAACTACCATTTAAGTTATGGCAGAAGAAACAAATTGTCTTTATACAAACTATGTTAAGGTTCTTAGAAACTCAGAAAATTTCAGAAACTCTGCCTAGGCACAATTTCAAGTGGATTATGGTAAATTTACAATGGAGAGGAATTGAAATTTTCTGGGTATATAGAAACTAAGAAATCTTAAAGACATGTGGACATTGACATTGTTGGTAAGTCAAATCTATTTAGAAAAAGAAGATTTTCAACTACCTTATAAGTTATGGTAGAAGAAATAATCTGTCTTTATACGAACTATATTAAAGTTCTTAGAAACTTAGAAAATTTTAGAAACTCTGTTTGGGGACAATTTCAAGTGGATTATGGTAAATTTACAATGGAGATGAATTGCAATCTTCTGAGTATATATAAAATAATAAATATTAAATATATGAGTACATTGACAATGTTGGTAAATCAAATCTGTTTAAACTTAAAGTGCTATACCAATTGATAATTTTTAAGAAGAATTCTATAGCATGATGTATTCTTTGATATTATTTCAATTTGGTCCCCTTTTGCTAATGGAAAAAGTCACTACCTTCTTGTTACTTGATGAAAATAGGCATTAAATTGGTGATGGAGTGTCACACACCCACTACGACAACCTATATTTTTCGTCTTTTTCTTCGAGGGACTGAATCCCCGAGACTTCTATGGGGCCTAGCGCAAACCCTCCCTTCCCTTATCCTCCTCCAAATGACCACAAATTGGCCTTAGCACAAGAGCCTTTCGCAACTCGTGAGTTGGGAGTCAAGACTCTCGACTCCCCATTCTCCAGACGTCGATACCCGAGATACGATACGGGTATGGATCCTTCCTCACTTGCGCCTTCTACATGTAACCGTAGGCTAGGCCAAACACTAGCACCACTCACAACCCTTCTACATGTAACCGTAGGCTAGGCCAAACACTAGCACCACTCACAACTTATCTAGTTGAGGTGTTGAGCCCTCGTGCTCCTCCTTTGCGAAATATCAAGACGCGAGAGGTCAACGTTACATGGACTCTGCCAAAGCGATGCACACACGCCACTTGTCTCCTCTACTGTACTCTGCTCACGAGCTGTGTCGCTATCGCCCGCCGCACGAGACCTCGGCTCTCAGTGTTTCACGGCCTTAGCGATCAGGGTGCAAATTCTTCATCCTGCGAAACCCTGAGCAACGATAAGTCAACAATTGGTTGACTCTTTCCCAGGTGACATGTGTCCATCACCCGTCACCCACTCCCACCTTTCTCTGGGCACTTGTTGTTA
>CBVK0100228111.1:0-25886 GCA_900067695.1 Picea abies | reverse complement strand
ATTTCTGCACTTAGGAAACAATTTTATCCTTTGGGTTATAAAGAAAAAGCACTCATTGAATGGCAATCTTTAAAGCTAAGAAAAGGACAATCAGTGCAAGAATATACCGATGGATTTAGGAGAATGACATTAATGTTAGACATTCCTTTGCAAACACAAGAAACACTTATGAAGTATATAGGTGGATTGCCTGCACATATTAGAAACACTGTTTTCATGTTTGGACCCACTAACCTTGATGATGTTTCTGTTCAAGCTACATATATTGAAGCAAGGAAAGCAGGTGTGTCAGGGGAATCGTCATTTTCAAGGAAAGAGGATAAGAGGAAAAGGCATGGTAATGGCAAGAATGCAAACACCGTGACCAAGAAAGAAGAGAAACCCTCTTGCAAGCATTACAAGAAAGAGGGACATGATGAGGAAAAATGTTGGCATTTGCATCCTGAGAAGAGACCAAAGTGGTTCAAAGGAAAGAAGGGAACGCAAACAGTAGCTGCAACGACAACAAAGCCTACAGACTTGGGATCGGATTCAGGGGATGAATCTAAGATTTCATTGGTTGGTATGACAGGTAACTTTGGTGAAGAGATTGATTGTAGAAGCAAGTTGTTTCATATAAGAGTAATAATGTGACACACTAAGATAGATACACTAATCGACAGTGGACCTCAATCTAATCTAATCTCAGCAGAATTGGTTAAGAAATTGGGATTAATAACACAAACACATCACAAACCTTACACACTTAAATGGATGAGCAATCATCATCAGATGCATATAACAAAGCAGTGCACAATTAAATTTTCCATTTCAAATAAGTATGTGGATGAAGTTACTTGTGATGTAGTGTCGTTAAAAGAATGTGGCATCGTCTTAGGTAGTCCGTACTTGTATGATCGTAAAGCAATCTTCTATAGAACTAAGAATCAGTATCAGTTCACTAAAGAAGATCATGACTATGTAGTGCACGCTCATCATGTTAAACAAAGTAAAACACTTCAAACAATGGAACAGTTAACGAAGGCAGTGCAAGTAAGCGACAAACCGCTAATTGTTTCAAGTGAAGTGATAGATCTTAAGCAAGAACAAGACATGATTATTGAGTGGAAAATTAATCATAAATTGCTTCAAGATAAAATCATGTCGTGCAAATACTTCAAGTATATCAGTTCATTTGTAGTCGTTTTTCTGATGATATCATTAGCAATGTTCGGTACATGGATGATAGTGGCTTCAATGAAATGTAACAGGATTGCAATGACTAACAATGTACTTTCAGTGGTCATAATTGTATTACAGCTGATATTGATGAGACAGGTGCACAGGACAGATTTCAGAGACAGAGGACAAGCCGGGTGGCCTATCCCAAGCTTGTTAACTAGTCAGTAACCTTTTGGGGACCAAAAGGTCTTGGTGTGATCTGAAAACGGATCTAGAAGCCTGATAGGGCTTGAAAAATGCTCAAAAATTAAAGTGCTCAGAATGTGATGAAACCTATTCCATTACGTCCGTCTCGTCTTCCTAATTCCGGTGGTATATTTACTTCGTCAAACGGAGTCCGTATGGAGAAGATATCGCGTTCTGTCTGAAAAGTCAAATAGGCAAAAAAGGGGATGACTGTACAGTCCGTACAGTCCACGTGGCATGTCCGTACATATGATGTGGTAGGGTTGTACAGATGACGTGGCAGGGCCATACAGCTGATGTGGCAGCTCCAGAAGGCAACACGTGGCAGATCGTATGGAGGACACGTGGCATCACCAGGACGCGACACGTGTCATACGGATTTGGCATTTCTGGCGTACAGTTGGACCAGTACGGAGGTGACATGTGTCACCACTGACAGGGTGACACATGGCAGGTGACGTCATCAGATGACGTGGCACGCTGATGGGGTAGACACGTGGGATGACAGGTGGCAGTACGGCAGTGACGCGTGGCGGTACGGCAGTCGATGTGGCGGCAGACGTGGGTGAATCACGTGTTGACACATGGCATGATCTTATTGGTTGGTAAGGGTGCCATGTGGCCCAGTCAAGGGCTGCCACATGGCACCCCATTATTGGTTCATTGGTTTTATGCTATATAAAATGGTTTGTTGTGGCGGGGGGTCGAACCCGCGACCTCCGGTGGTTGAACGACCTAGTTACTATGGGCTAACCATGTGGGCACCCATTGGTACTTGTTAACCATGTGGCGGATTTTATATTTAAGTTCGGTTAAGGTTTGAGCCAGCGGAGGAAAGGGCTGGGGCTTAGCCCCAACCCTCGGCGTTACCACATGTCCATACCACAGAACCAACAGCGTGGCGGTATAACGAATTGTGGGCGGATAAGGGTTAGCCCTCGGATCCCGGGCAAATCCCACGGGACCGAGGCCAACCAACAAATGGTCACATGTTTAACCATAAGCGCCGGGTATTATGCCTCCGCCCTTTGAACCGGGAGCCAATGAACAGGGGCCAACACGTAAAGCGCGTGGCCACATGGCCGAACATATGACCATGCCGAGAGGTGCGCGCCCAGTGATCAGGGGCTGCGCCCGATTTTGGTCCAACAACTATATAAAAGTGGGTTTTCAAACAAAATTTGGTTTTTTTATTGTTAAATATGCCTATTTTTAATAGATTTCTTCCACTTTTGGGGGATATTGGGCATTTTTGGAGGCCAGATTCTTGGAGGAAGTTGGGGATGTGAAACCAACTCCCTTGCTATATAAACCAGGCCTGTTTGAGGCCAAGGACAGTCATTCAGAGCAGAGTTATGCTAGAGGAAAGCCAAGCCAAAGTTAGTTTGATGTAGGGAAGCCTTTGAGGTGGAAACACTGTCGGATCGTTTATGGGAGCTTGGAGCATCAGTTTTGCATGTCGTTTCTTTTACAGGGTTCTAGAGATCTGGGAGAACAAGACCAGATCAGTCTTGTAGCCTTTTGGCATCGCTGAGATGTAATTTTGAGCACTTGAGCAGAAATAAAGAAGCCTCCCCCACAAGGAAAAAGGCCCGGAGACGTAGGCAAACATTGTGCCGAAATCCGTTATCAACCTGCGTTCTTATGGTTTGCTGTCATTTATTTATTTCAGATCTGCATATGTGTATTTGAATGGCATAATCCTCTTCTTTTCCTCATTCTTTCATTAAATTCTCAATGGTTAATGAATACATGCAAGTTTAAAACTCAACCATAATCATTCAAAAGATCCCGCCGGATCACTTGGGGGCTCCAAAACTTTGGGCTTCATAGGTTCTTACTGCATCATACCTTATTTCTACCGAACATCGAACTAAGGAATTTTCCAGAGAATCTCTTCAGAGCTTCACACTTCAGAGGTTCTCTCATCAACATAAACACATTCTCCTAAATGACAAATTGGTGAAATCCTGGAGTCCTCGTCAACAACCACGCACCAGGGGGGTTCGATGTGGAAAAAAATAAGGATCGGACATGTGGCCCTATCTGATGAGTGACTCATGTCATATACTAATTGGAACTAATAGTCTTTGAAAGGAATGGAACATGATGACACGTGCCAAGGATCAAGTGTGTCCATGTCACTCTAGGTGATGTTAGTAGGCCATGACACTCTAGTGCTTCGTGAATTATGAACTTTCAGCACCGTAATTTTTTTAGTTAGAGTTAGTCCTTGACGATTCGTAGTTCATGTGTTGAAGCATGTGAAGTCAAATATTGAATAACAAATGGGTCGAAGTCCACAAGTGGCGAGTATGGCCCTTAGAGTTGGGAAAGGGTGTCATAATTATCCATGTGCGACCTGTAAAGGTCCTTTTCCCAAAAGATCAAGTCTTATCAAAAAGAGGGAAGTTACGTGCTAGAAGTCAAGGAAGTTTATTATAATAAAGGTCACGTCAATTAATATAATGACCATAATCACCTAATTATGAAGTCATAAAGGTTAAGAAATCATGATGCTCATATCATGTATACTCTACATCTCTTATCATCTATACTTTGCACACTTCAAAGTGTACATGTCGCGTGAGTGTGCTGTGCAAATATTCATCCTACTTCAAAAATTCTCTTCACCATGGATTTATCTTCCCCTGTCATGATTCCATCCCTCACCCATTCAATTATAAATACCAATCACCCTACATGTTTCTCCTTTACCATCCGAGTTTGTGCATTGTCTATGATTTTTCCTCCAACTCGTGGGTCCTTTCAATGTGGGAAAGTCGATTACCATCAGTTATGTTGTGAGTCTGTTCATTCAATATTGTCATGTCTCCTTCATTTTCATTCATGGTTTGAATCCTATTGGAGTTTATCGCGATCTAGTGTGTCAGACGATAGTTCTTCTTGTAGTCATCCTCTCTTCTTCGGAGACCTTTCCTATCGCGCCAATCTTTTTTTTGCGTCCAAATTCCTTGGCTCGCCACCAGTATCTTAGAACCTTACCACCATGCATGAATTTTTTGTTGCGCTTCCCTACTACAATGAGCCTACTGTTGTTGCTTATCGTAGCGTCGACCTCCTTCTGTGCCAAAAGTTTTCATAGTGCCTTGTGGCCATGCAGTGAACTTCTAGAGTTGTTTTTTCTTGTCGCACAAAGTGTTTGTCTTTTCCATTATGATAGGTATTTGTGAATTATATCAATCTCCATTTGTCATGCAAAGAGGATATTTTCATTCATTACCGTGTGCATGCATGAAACAAATACACATTTTCATGATGATAACATCCCAAGACATAAGTATGAACATGCGAAGTGGTAGAGTCATAAGGTCTGAACCACAGGACTTGGCATTAATCAACGAAGATCCGAATGTCAGGGAATATTTTGAATAGGTTGGATGTATATGCTATTGCGAGAAGATCCAAGGATACAATGTGAAATTGGATGAACAATTATCTCTTCGATTTAATGGGTTCCACGCGACCATTACAGAAATCACATTCTGGGTGATGGAGGAAACTTTGTCAACCGCGATGGAGATCCCTCTGCATGGTGAAAGGTGGCCTAACGGCATGCCTTTAGACATATTATGCTATGAATACTTTATCAAGCCAAACTACTTGAATGAGAAAATTAGAGCGGGAGTTCCGAGTCGGTATCTCCCGAAGCCTTTCCAAAATATCCTAAAGGTGAGTAGACGGTATTTCACCTGTGATAGAAGATCTGACAGAATATACCCACATCACATCAAGTTGTTGATGCATTTCACAGAGAAAAGGAATTTGAAATTACCTTTCTTCTTACACCGAAGCCTAGAAAGGATGGCGGACAATGTCTAGGCCGAAGCTGACCAACTGAGGAAGAAATTATTCCATATATCATTGATCAATTTGTTGGTAGTTGAGGAATTGAGATGGTTGGACAAATATTGGGATTCATTTCTAATTTCATCCGACATCCCCAGGGTCCCCAAAGGAGACCTCCCTCTACCCACAAGGGAAACAACATCTCTCAATGCGGGGGAAAGAATGGAAGAGGTTGTAGGAAAAGGAAAGGTAATAGAAGGCTCATCATCCCAACAACCAGTACCCCAAAAAAGAGGCAGGTCAAGGTTGATCAAGAATCTCGAGGAGACCCATGCTCCCAATAAAATATGCACCCAATTTGTTATTGAGAAGTTACTCATGCATGTTGTTCGGCTAGATCCAGTTGAAGGTTCAAGTAGGGGAATCAATGAAATATGGAGAAGGTCGAGCACTGAAGACATGGGGGTTCAGGAGTTGTCACAACAGTGGAAGCAAGCGCAACTTGCTATTGCTGAATCATACCAAGAGAACAGATAATTGAGAAAAGATCTAGCATAAAAGACTATCGAAATGACAACATCATAGAGCCGAGAAGGGAATGCAAATTGGCTCAAAAGACAGTTTAGATAAGCACAAGATATAATCGTTTAGATGCATGAGGAACATAGGATGTCATAGGAAATAATCATGGATCACTTCAAAGAATGTGGACCGACCATGGAAAATGTTCCTACAGCTCTTGCCAGTGCTCAAACAAAGATGAAATGGAATGCGATATTGTAGAGACAAGTGAAGAATCTGAAAAGACAAAATTGGTCTCTTAGGAAAAAATCAGAGTATTAATATTGTAGGTGAGGCTAGAGGCATGATTGACATGACCCCATTTTTGTCTTTTGGGAATGTGGCACAAAAATTTTATCCCCTCGTGTCTTGTTTCCTACCAAGAAACAAGAAGTATGACGAGCACCCATGTGGTGGATACTCGTCGCATAGATGTTGTAAACCCACATGTCAAGAAGAACAAGTGTAGGAGAAATGCATGACAATTCATGGTCCCTTGACCGTCTTCACCACCTAGAAAATACAAGCGACATCCAACAACCATCCACCATACCAACTCGCCACATGCATACTACAGCCAGTGATCGCGCGAAAACAAACAGAGCCCATTACACTAGGTGGCAGAGTTTCTGATAGTGCGCTCGATCATTCGGTTAACGACTCAAGGATACATGTCTATGCATCACCTCCTAATGATTGAATCTTACTAATGACTGAACTATCATGAAAAAGACATCGGTTATGATATGATCGGGTGCAGTTGGGCTTCCATTTTTAGAAAACTCTATTTGAAAGGTCATTTGGCAGGGAATAACCAGAACCGAAATTCTAGGAGAAGTAGTTTGAGGTGTGGTAGCCCAAGGGGTGTAGTTTTCCCTATATATTGTATCTTTTCAAAGTAAGTGGGGTTGGTTGGAAAAATAGTGTATACAGTAGACTGTTGAATGTCATATTTGAACCCGATTGAAATATAATTCATAAGTCCTGAGGCTTTGACTAAAAGATTCTGATGGCGGTGGTTTGATGTATTATGATCCCATCTATGTATGTACGTCATGTTTTCTGTATATTCATGCCTTTCCTTTGTTTAAATTGGAACGTTTAATAAGTATACAATTCATTGTGTGGTGCTTTAGACTTCGCCATTTAAACTCTTTGTTTTATTTTAAGTAATTTAGAATTCATATTCAATGGTGCTCTGAGTTTCTGTATGTACCTTTTATTTCGCCACACATAATGACATTTGAACTAACATACCATTGCTTGCTTAGCCTTTATCCTCTTAAAGTTTCTTCTACCAAGTCATTAATTTCTCTGGCTTTCACGAGGTTGACTCCATGGCCCAAGGTTTTTTATTTCATTGCCAGTGAAACCAGAAACATTTCACAAACATTATAAATCTAGCCGACAATTCAAAGTCATTATCTTTTAGAGACTAATTCTCAGAGAGAGCCCTCTCTAGGTTGGAAAGGATAGTTTCCAGTCTTAAATTTCGTTTGTAGGTTAGCTCTACCATTTTTTTTCTGATCTAGACAAATTTACAGAGTTCTAACATCTTGGTGCCATTTCTAGGGATGAAATTGAAATAACTTTCCCAGGGAAAATGACTAAAGATGTAGTTTTGACCCCTGAGGATAACAGTGGGTCAAACCTGTATATTGGTTGAAACCTTTTTTACCCTGGTGACTCCAATAAATAATTCCAATAGCATAGAGTAGTCAGAATCAGAAATCCTGGCTCCAAAGAAGGTTTATACCAGAGCAAATCCTAATCCAGAACATGTAGCACCCATGTTTGATCTAGAAACTTTTTTGTGAAAAGAAAAGGAAAAGATACCAGACCTGTTCTATTACCTGGAAATAAGCCTATCTTTACCCAAGGACAAAATACAAAGCATCGACAACCTTGGCTTTGATACATTGTTTGAGAAAACTATTTTCAGGTTCCAATTTGTGACACCAACTAGCCCCCCGCGAACTTCCATAATCCCCACTCAAACCATCTAGCAAGCTCAAAACCCTCCTAGAGTTATGGCTTCCATATTTGCCCCTCTTTCCTTACCATCCCAACTACATGATTTCGCCCAGAACTATAATCAGAGGATCAAGTTATATGATGCTGAAGGAAATGCTTCTGCCCAAAAGCACTTGGATTGGTTTAATGATTTTGTTGACCTAGAAGAAGTCGATCATGAGGAGGAAAAAATTATATTTTTTTCACAGAGCCTCTCAAGGGAGGTCATAAAATGGTTCAAGGCCCTTAAAACAGTGAGTATCCCTGATTTTACAGTTTTGAAACATTGTTTTTGGCCATATGGGGTGATAAAAATAATCCTCTACAATTACTAACTCAGTATAACAATATAAAAATATCACCAGAGGAAACAATGGAAGAGTTTTTGGCAAGATTCATGAAGTTTTATAACTCAATCCCCACATAAGTCAAATCACCTCCCGAAGTTTCCCAGCTTTGATACACTTATTACTTTGACAGTGATTTCACCTTGTTGCTAAGAGAAAGAAGATCTAATAGTTTAGGCTCTATGATGAGTGACGCAATTGAATTCGAAGTAAATATGATGGCATCAAGAAATATCAAACAATATTTTGACAGAAATGGGAAGAATCCCCAAGGGGGCGTGCAACCCTCTATGTCTCGATCGTCAGATGAAACATTATATTTGATGATAAAGACTATGGAGAATCTTATTGAAAGGATGTCCATGGAGAACAAGCCTTCCACCAGGGAGAAAAGTGATTTCCAGCCTAGAAATAAAAACTTTAGAAGATATCCAGTTCTGCAGATCAAGCAAAGGGACCAGAGAGATCAAAGTGATTAGAAGATAATACCTCCTTTCCAAAAAAACTATGCAAATGAAGACTTTGATCAAATGATCCAAGACTAGATGAATTGTTGCGATGATACAAATACATACATGTTCTTTACAAAGGGAGAACATGATCAATTCATGGATGCAAATGATGGCTTTATGCTAGAGACTGATGATATGTTTTCTTCAGAAACAGAGGAGTTCAGGAAGGGATATCACAATGCAATCATGCAGTTTCAAAATCAATATAACCTCAAGAGTAGAAATATGCTTGTAGAACTTCCGAAGACAAATCCCACAAAGGAACCCCAGGAAAATACTCCTTCTTCAATCCAACCAAATAAATACAATTCAACAAGGGACACGATGAAGAAAGGAAAATCAAAGGAAAAATACCTAAAGAAAGTGCCTGAGGAAAGTAAGGAAATGGACACCAAAAGGTAGATAAACCTCCTCCTTTTAATTTTGAGAGAAAAATGGCCAAAATCAAAATATATGTTAAATATGGAAGAGGGTCCCAACACCCTGAAAATCCAAGACAACCACCCTACCATATTATTTGGTCCATGCGTAGAAGAAACTGGTGATATTGATGATGTTCCTCCTTTCTATGTCAGTCTCAAAATTCATGACATGACTTTGCATAAATCCATGTTGGATTCGGGAGCGTTAAATAATCTCATGCCAAAGGTGGTCATCGATGAGTTAGGCTTGGATGTCACCCGACCTTATAAATATATTTTCTCTTTCAACTCAAGAAAGGTGAAATGTTTGGTTTTGATCAAATGCTTGGTCGTGTCATTATCTCAAATTCCATCGAATAATCTGGTCATGGACATGGTGGTTGCTGACATTCCCCCAAAATTCAGCATGTTGTTATCCGTATCTTGGGCCGTAAAATTAAAATGAACCTTGCAAATGGACATGTCTTATGCTACCATCCCTATTTTCGGCCAAGAAAGAATATTGTATAGAGAAGTGATGCTCAAGTACATGGTGAGTAGCAAAACCCAACTGAATAATCACCCTATCTACTCTATCGACACCAAAGGAGGTTCCTTTATTTTTTATAATGACTTGAGTTTTGAAGAGGGGGAGCCAACAACTATCATGACTGTCAAAAACAAGGCCGAGCGTTGAGCAGAGGAATACGCATATCAGAGAAACCACGCGGAAAATGAAACGTGGAATATGAGCTTCGATGGAGTTGTCAACAGGGAGGGAGTCAAAGTCGGTGTGTGGATCAACCCTCCCAAAGTGGGCACAAAACTTTGCTCTTACAATCTCACCTTTGATTGTAGAAATAACATGGCTAAATATGAGGCACTAATTTTGGATTTGAGAACTTTAAAGGAATTGGGTGCTAAAAGGATAGTGGTGCATGGAGATTCTGAGCTCATCATAAATCAAGTAAAGAGTATATATCAGTCCAAGCATCCCAGACTGAGAGCATATACAAATCTAGTGTTGGATCTCCTTGAAGAGTTTTCAGAGTACAATTTGTCAGTGATCCCTAGGGGGGAAAATCAAATTGCAAATTCCCTGGCCACCTCAACTTCGATGTTCAAAATTCCAATTTTTCCTAATAGGAAGTATGAAATTAAAGTCAAACATAGGCCCACAGTACCTGATAACATCAAATATTGGCAAGTGTTTGAAGATGACAAATATGTGGAGAGATTCCTCCAAATGAGCGATGAGTTCTCTAACGTGAATATTGATGATGAGTTTTATTGTGAAGAAGATGAAGGCGCAGTTGCATGTAGTAATGATGAACCCTTTCAAAACCAGATAGCTACAAGGGATATAGTGTAGCTAAAAAACAACATTATTCCCAAAGGTTTGGTCCCATTAGAAAAACTTTTTGATGAAAATGATGTAGCCAAAAATACTAGAATCACTGCGAATGATGAAGATATCAAGGATTGAAACATCGGTACTCAAGAGAATCCTAAGATAATCATACTATCAAAGACACTCAGTCTAGAGATCAAACAGAGATATATCATCCTCATGAAATATTTCCCTGACATTTTTGCATGGAGTTATGAAGACTTGAATGTCTATGACAATAGAGTAATTCAACATGTAATTCTCATCAAGGAATATCAAAAACCTTTCAAGAAAAATCTTAGATGGATCAAACCTATGTTGCTTCTACTGATTGAAAAGGAGGTAAAGAAACTATTTGAGGCCAAAATTATTGTTTCTTTGATATTTTCAAAGTGGGTGTCGAACCTTGTGCATGTAAGGAAGAAGAGAAACGAAATAAGGTTATGTGTGGACTTTTGGAATCTGAACAGAGTGTCCCTCAAAGACAAATACCCACTTCCTAAGATGGATTACATCCTGTAGAAGGTGGTTGGATCTCATAAAATGTCAATGCTAGATGATTTTTTCGGTTACAATCAAATCATGGTGCACCTGGATGACTAGGAGAAGACAACCTTTACAACACTATGGGGTACATTCATGTATGAAAAGATGCCTTTTTGGCTTATGATCACTAGATAAATTTTCCAAAGGGCCATGGATATAAAATTTGTTGAGGATAAATACAAGATTATTGTGATTTACTTGGATGACATCATGATGTTTTATGATTCTGATGAACAACATCTTGAACATCTAAAGAAGGTTTTCCAGAAATGCAAAAAGTTTGGCATCTCATTAAATACGAAAAAATCAAATTTTGGGATGCAAGAAGGAAAGTTGGTGGGACACATCATCTCAAAGGAAGGCATAAAGATAGACCCCAACAGGGTGGAAGGGATTCTGAAGATCATCACTCCTAGATGCAAGAAAGAGGTACAGTCTTTCTTAGAAAAGGTTTATTTTTTGAGGAGGTTCATTCCAAATTTGGTCGAGATTATAAAGCACATCATGAGTATGCTCAGGAAAGGTAATGAGATAAAATGGAATACTGAAGCCAAGAAGTCAATCAAAGACATTAAGGTGGTGCTAACCAAATATCCAGTGTTAGCCAACCTAGATTTCACAAGGGACTTTATCTTATTTTCCTTTGCCTCAGAACACACCATCGCTGGCATCTTGTTACAAAAGAAAGATCAGAATTTTCAAAATCCTATAGACTATTTTAGTTGGACATTGAGAGATTCCCCACTAAGGTAAGATAGAATGGAAAAAAAATAATAGGCCTTGGTGAAGGCCCTCAAGGAATTCAAGACTTATATATTGCATTCCTACATCATTGCTTATGTGCTTAGAAATTTCATCAAGGATATCCTAACTCATCTTGATCCTAAGTAGAGAAGGGGTAAATGGATCATAGTCATGTTGGAATATGACCTATAAATCAAGCCTACAAAGGTGATTAAGGGTCAGGGGCTTGCAAAATTGATGGCACAGTCGCACTGTAATGTTTTGGGAATAAATTTCATCATTGATCTGTCGAAGAATACACAATAAGAAGTAGTCTCGCAGGTATCTCAGAAATTCATCAATTCTCCTTGGTATGATGAGATTATTTATGTGTTAAGGAATTTGCAATCTCCTATAGGGTTGATAAAAACCAAGGCCATATTTTTGAAGTTGACGGAAGCTAAGTTTTTCATCCTGGACAACTCTCTATATTGGAAGGATCCAGGAGGGCTCTTGCTGAATTGTTTGTCAGAGGAAGACATAGAATGGGCTATCAAGGAGTTCCACAAATGAGAATGTGAGGGGCATCATTACTTGAAGACCAATACACACAAAATATGGAGAGAGGGATTTTATTGGCCCAATATTTTTGTGTACATATACAAGGAATTTTCCAGTCGCCACGAATGCCAGATATTTGATGGGAAAACAAAGTTACAACCCCTGCCTTTAAATCCTATCTCCGTCGAAGCACCATTTATGCAATGGGATCTAGAATTTATAGGAGAAATTCATCCACCATATTCATATAAGCATAGGTGGATACTAACGACCATAGACTACTTCACCAAATGGATCGAAGTGGTCCCCACAAGGCAAGCTACCAACACAGTTATCATTAAGTTTCTAGAGACCAATATCCTGTCTAGATTTGGTTTCCCATTTAAGATAATCATGGATAATGCAACATAAATCAAGTCTCAGAATATGGATATGTTTTGTAAAAATTACAACATAACCCTGGGACATTCCACGACTTATTAACTATAGGGTAACAGATTGGCAGAATCATCTAACAAAAGTTTAACCAGTATTATTAAGAAATTCTTGCAGGACAACAATAAGGATTGGCACAAGAATATTATCTATGTGCGATGGGTCGACATAATCACTACCAAAAAGTCCATATCCACATCACCTTTTGAAATTTTATATGGTGCGGATGCAGTTTCCCCCACCTCATTGGGATTTCCTGTCATGATATTGTTGCAAGATAAAGAAGCAAAACCAAATGATTCTCAAAGGAGGATAAACCAATTGGTTCATGTGCAAAAAATAAGGGAACACGCTTTCAACCAATAAAAACTTCACCAAGATAGAATGAAGAATATTTTCGACAAACACACTAAGAAGGAGGATTTCAAAGTAAATGATCTGGTATTGAAGTGGGACGCGAGGAATGAAGATAAATGGAAACATGGAAAGTTTGATCATCTTTGGATGGGTCCATTCAGGATTGTCGCATATCACAGGAACAACGCATATTTACTATAATATCTTAATGGTTATCTCACTAGTGGGGGACCTGTAAATGGAAGGTTCCTTAAACATTTTCTAGTTTAGTAAGTTGTTTTCAGTCTTTCATGTTATTGTAAATAGACTTTTTTTTATGTTTTCAAAGAAGACGTTTCGAGTCAGTAGTCAACAAAAAATTGAAGCCCGGAGTGAAGGCCCTAAGTTTATGCTGATTCTAGTCATGACTGTGTCAAGTAGGTCTAGAATGAGTCTTTTTTGTTGTTTTAGAGTATGAAAATAAAATAAATCCCAATGTTCAGGCACCTGGTCTGTTGTTCTTTTCCACCTCACCAGGAGGATAGAATCCCCATTGGAGCCAACTATTAGCACCGTAATTTTTTCAATTAGAGCTAGTCCTCGATGAGTCGTAGTTCATGTGTTGAAGAATGTGAAATCAGGTACTGAATAACGAATGGGTAGAATTCCACAAGTGGCGGTTCTGGAACTTGGAGTCGAGAAAGGGTGTCATAATTAGCCATGTGCAACCTGTAAAGGTCATTTTCCCAAAATATCGAGTCTTGTCAGAAAGAGGGAATTTGCGTGCATAGGTCGAGGAAAGTTATTAGAATAAAGGTCACATCAACGGATATAATGGCTATCATCACCCAATTATGAAGTTAGAAAGGTTAAGAAATCATGGCGCTATATCACGTATACTCTGCAGCTCTTACAATATGTACTTTGCACACTTCAAAGTGTACCTGTCACATGAGTGTGCTACGCAAATATTCATCCTTCTTCAAAACTTCTCATCACCATGGATTTATCGTCCTCTACCATGATTCCGTACCTCTCCCATTCAATTATAAATTCCAGTCACCCTGCATGTTTCTCCTTTGCCATTCGAGTTTGTGCATTGTCTGTGATTTTTCCTACAAGTCCTGGGTCCTTTCATTGTGGGAAAGTCGATTGCCATCAATTATGTTGTGATTCTATTCATTCAATATTGTCACATCTCCTCTGTTTTAATTCATGGTTTGAAGTCTTTTGGATTTTTACGTGAGCTATTGCATCAGGCAATAGTTCTTATCAAAATAAGCCTCTCTCCTTTGGAGTCCTTTCCTACCACACAGAGTTGTTTTCCACATCCAAATTCCCTAGCTTGCCACCAGTATCTCAGTGCCTTGCCACCATGCCAAAATTTTTTGTTGCATTTCCCTACTATGATGAGCCTACTATTGTCATTTATCGCAACTTCAACCTCGTTCTGTGCCAAACATTTTCATAGCGCCTGGTGGTCGTGTAGTGAAATCCCAAAGTTGTTTTTTCTTGTCGCGTAAATTGTTTGTCACTACCATTCCAATAGGTATCTGCAAAGTATATCATTCTCCATTTGCAGTGCAAAGAGGGTATTAGCATTCATTACCACACGCGTGTGAAACAAATACACATTTGCATCATCACAACATCCCAAGACATAAGGAAAAATGCATGAAGTGGAAGAGCCATAAGGTCCGAACCGTAGGACTTGGAATTAATCAACAAAGATACAAATGTTAGGGCATATTTTGAACAGTTCGGATATATGCACTATTGTGAGAAGATCCAAGGATACAACACGAAACTAGTTGAAGAGTTTTCTCTTATATTTATGGGTTTCGTGCGACAATTGCGGGAATCACATTCTGGGTGACAGAGGAAACTTTGTCAGCCTCAATGAAGAACCCTTCGCATGGTGAAAGGTTGTCTAAGGGCATGCCTTTAGACATATTATTCTATGAAGAATTTATCAAGCCAAACTGTCTGAACGAGAAAATCAGAGCGGGCGTTTCAAGTCGGTATCTCCAGAAGCCTTTACAAAAGATCCTAAAGGTGATTAGAAGGTATTTCACTTGTGAAATAAGATATGATAAAATATACCCATATCACATCATGTTGTTGATGCATTTCACAGGGAAAAGGCCTTTTAACTTACCTTTCTTATTACACCGAAGCCTAGAAAGGATGGCGGACATCGTCTAGGCTGAAGTTGACTTGACAAGGAAGAAATTATTCTATATATCATTGATCAAGTTGTTGATAGTAGAGGAATTGAGATGACTGGACAAAGAATGGGATTTGTTTCTAATATCATCTGACATCCCCAAGGTTCCCAAAGGAGACCTCTGTCTACCCATGGGGGAAACACCATCTTGCAACACGGGGGAAAGAATGGAAGAGGCTGCAATAAAAGGAAAGGAAATAGAAGGCTCATCATCCCAATATCTAGTACCCCAGAAAAGAGGCATGCCAAGGTTGATCAAGAAGCCCTAGGAGACCCAAGCTCCCAGCGAACCATGCACCCAATCCGTTGCTGAGAAGTTACTCATGCACGTTGTTCGACTAGAACCTATTGAAGGTTCAAGTAGAGGAATTAGTGAAAGAAATAGAATGCCAGGAACTTAAGACATGGGGGTTCAGGATCCATCAGAATAGTTGAAGAAAGCACATCTCTCTATTTACGAATTATACCAGGAGAACAAAGAATTGAGAAAACCATTAGCAGAAAAGACTTTCGAAACGACATCATCGCAGATACAAGAAGGGAATTCAAATTGTCTCAAAATATAGCGCAGAGAAGCTCAAGATGTAATCATTCAGCTGAACGAGGAACAAAGGATGTCATAGGAAAGAATTGCGGAGCACTTCAAAGAATGTGGACTGTCCATGGAAAACATCCGCGTGGATCTTCCTAGTGCTCAAACAAAGATGAAATGGAATGTGGTCTTGTGCAGACAAGTGAAGAATGTGAAAATATGAAACTGGTCTCTTAGGAAAACACTCATAGTATTAAGATTGTAGGTGAGGCCAGAGGGATGATTCACATGACCCCATTTTTGTATTTTGGGAATGTGATACATAATTTTTCTCCCCTCGTGTCTTGTTTCATACTGAGAAACAAAAATTCTAACGAGCACCAACGTAGTGGATATTATTTGCAAAGATTTTATAAACCCACATGTCGAGAAGGACAAGTGTAGGTGAAATGCATGAAAATTTTTAAGGAGATGCGTGCTCCCTCGACCGTCATCGTCACCTGAAAAGTACAAACGACAATCAATATCCATCTGCCATACCAACTCACCACATGCATATTACAACAGGTGATCGTGCGACAACAACCAGAGCCCGTTACACTGGGTGGCATAGTTTCTGACAGTGTGCTCAATCATTTAGGTAACCACTCAAGGAGAAACGTCGATGCATCAACTCCTATAGATTGAATCTTACTGATGACTGAATGATCATGACGAAGACGTTGGTTATGATATGATTGGGTGCAATCGAGCTTCCATTTTTAGTAAAATCTATCCGAAAGGTCATCTGGCTCGAAGTAACTGGAACCGAAATTCTAGAAGAATAATTTTGAGGCGTGGTATCCCAAGGGGCATATTTTTCCCTATATATTGTATATTTTCAATGTAAGTGAGGTTGGATGGAAACGTAGTGTAGATAGTAGACTGTTGAATGCAATCTTTGAACCTGATTGAAATATAATGCAGAAGTCCTGAGGCTTTGACAAAAATATTCTAATGGTGGTGGTTTGATTTATTGTGATCCCATCTATGTATGTACTTCTTGTTTTCTGTATATTCATGCCTTTACTTTGTTTAAATTGGAAAGTTTAATAAGTATATAATTCATTGCATGGTGCTTTAGACTTCACCATTTAAACTCTATGTTTTCTTCTAAGTAATTTAGAATTCATCTTCAATGGTGCTTTGAGTTGCGTTATGTACTTTTTCTTTCACCATGCACAATGAAATTTGCACTGAAATACCATTGCCTACTTAGCCTTTATCCTCTCAAATTTTCTTCTACTAAGTCATTAATTTCTCTTGCTTTCATGAGGTTGACTCCATGGCCCAAGGTTTTGTATTTCCTTGCCAGCGAAACTACAAAAATTTCACAAACATTATAAATCTAGCCAACAATTCAAAGTCATTATCTGTTAGAGACTAAGTCTTAGAGAGATCCCTCTCTAGGTTGGAAAGGCTAGTTTCCAATCTTAAAGTTGGTATGTAGGTTACCTCTACCATTTATATTCTCAGCCAAACAAATTTACAGAGTGCTAACAGGAACTTTAGGACTTTGAGACTTTAGAACTTCAGGCTTCAGAGGTTTCTTCCAACACATATTTAAAAATTCCTGAACCTCAAACTTCCAAACAGGTCCACGTCAATCTAGGTGATGCCACCATGCCACATCATTCCAACATTCCACGACTTTGGCACTTTAGGATTCAGAATATTCTATAGCCACATGCTTTATAAATCCTAAATGTTGAACATTTGAATAGTTGTTACCTGGAGTATCAGGCCTTCAGGGCTTTAGGACTTCAAAGCTTTCTACGCCAGAGCACGTCAAAATACCCAAATGTTGAACTTCTGAACAAGATAATATGCATACATGTGTCTCCGATTAAGAGACAGTCCGAATTGGTTCTGAACTTCAGAACTTCGAGGAACTCTTCCTTCTGTGCAACCACAAACATATTTCCCTAGAGTGTCAAGACACTCAGGGAATCCAATGGTCCTCCTTCTCCCAAACAATCTATAGAGTAGAACCACTTTGGGATTTCGTAGCTTCGAGTCTTCAAGGCTCCGGGATACTTCTCCACATTACACCCCAAATCTCTTGAATGCATAATTCTCAAATACTTGATAATATGTGAACACATGTCCTCAAACATGAATGGTCCATATTAGCTCCGGAGTTCAGGATATTTCCCTCCTGGAAGCTTAAGGACTCGCTTCTCCCAGAGTGTCAAACCTCCAAACTATCGTGAGATCTACAACTCACATTCGATCACAAATAGATCTGATGGTTGGGATATTATCTCCACCATTATGCCTCACCTCCTAATTTATGCTTGATCTAATGGCTCAGATCTGTCCTTGGTGAAATCCAATGGTCAATCACTTCTCCCAGTGATGTAAAGCATAGATCCACTTTGGAACTTCGAAGCTTTGGGGTTATTACCTCCTTTTCATCAAATACTTAAAACTCTCTGAAGAAATGAAGTTCAAAGAACTTGAGGGATTAAAAACTGCACTACTTCTCCATATCTGATGGCTATGAGGGAACTGTCTTCTCTCGGACAGATCCATCGGCCTAAATTTAAACTTTGTGGCCCAAAACCATGGTTGTTGTGGTTTATTTTCTCTGCCAACTTTCTTGAAACATTACACCTTCTAATCCTTTAGACATATTTAAGGTGTTCTCTCAACACCCTCTTGGCACTCATAAACATTTTGAAACTCCAATTTTTCCCATTTCGACAAGAATTCCCTCTGAAACTTTTTCTTCAATTTCCACTTACATGGCCCATCGAGGCTCAGTGTTGAAAAATAGAGCTCTAATACCATATTTTTACATCCCCATCTACCTAGGCCAGGCCATGCTACTCTGTAAAAAAACTCTTTCTAAGTTATGAAAAAAATTTGTAGCACACCACGGGCCTCCTAGGCCGGGGACTGCCACATTGAGAACTTCTCATGTTTTTTATATTAAAAAATGTACATACCCATCCATAGTCTTGTTGGGCTATGGAAGACATAAATTCTTGAAGAAATTCATACATATAAAACTTAACATACAATTACATTCTTCTAATACACATATTAATGTGGAAATAATAGTAAGCATATACATACAACATATACAGGAAAAACTCATAAATGTAAGACATGTAAAAATACACAACATGCAAATGAACACATAAATTATACTTATATTTTTATAGAAGACCACCAACTACGTGAAGAAATTCCACAAACCTCCAAGCCTTATACTGAGCTTCTCATCACTCTCAGGAGTGGGTCACCGTCGAGCTGGGACTAAACTCCACCCAAGTAAAGGGATTCAAAGGCTAGGCTAAGACAACTGGAAGTTGCAAAGTCAACAGGAAGGATTTCGACCCAGGAGCCAACTCACAATAATAACCTACAACCTCTCATTCCCCACATGCCTGTCCCACCCTAGGAAGTGTGCCCCTTCTCTTCTTAACATTCCTTCAGCTGCCCCACTTCCCTTCCAAGGCTTCAGAAATATGCCAGACAAGAATTCTCATAGTACTATAGTTGTTGTTGGGCTCCCTCTGGGAAAATCAATTCCCCAACAAACACTCTCACCTAAAGAGAGTTGCTTACAGGCTTGAAAACCTTCTTCTTTAGTCCACATGCCTGATAACCTTCCTATTCAAACTACAGGCCTAACAATATGCTTCTTATTCAAGCTCCTTAGTCAATTGTGTAAGGGTGATGGCAGAAACAAAGATCAAGTATAGAATAGATGATGGCGGAAACAACAAATCGTTAAGGCATGGTACGGTCTCAGGAAAAGTACAAGTGTGTTGTGCTTCACAGGAAAAGTATTGAATAGATCAAGGTGCCTGTTGATTCTAAAGGTGTGTCCAAGTTTAAGGGGTTGACGATGGAGGGTATGGCTCCATGCATGAGTGCGTGAGTGAATGATTAAAGATCCCAAAACGTTTTCTTCAATTTCCACTTACATGGCCCATCCATGCTCAGTGTTGAAAACTGGAGCTCTTATACCATATTGTAACATCCCCAGCCATCCAAGCCAGGCCATGATACTTTGTAAAACACTCTTTCTAAGTTTCGAAACCAAACTTGTAGCATGCACACCCCGGGCCTCCCACGATGGGGACTGCCACATTGAGAAATTCTCATTTTATTAATATTAAAAAATGCACATATCCATCCATAGTCTTGCTAGGCTATGGCACACCAAAACTCTTGTGTAAATTCATACATATAAAACTTAATAGACAATTACATTCTACCAATACACAGATTAATGTGGAAATAACAATAATCCTATACATACAACATATACAGGAAAACAACATAAATATAAGACATGTACAAATACACAACATGCAAATGAACACATAATTGATACTTATATTTTTTTAGAAGACCACCAACTGCATGTAGACCTTCCATGTACCTACTAGGCTTAGACCATGCTACTCATCACTCTTAGCAGTGGGTCACCCCCGAGCTAGGACTAAAATCCACCCGGCTAAAGGGATTCCAAGGCTAGGATGAGAAAACTGGAAGTTGCATAGTCAACAGGAAGGATTTTTTCCTAAGATATAACTCACAGTAACAACCTACAACCTCTCATTCCCCACATTCATGTCCCACCCTAGGAAGTTCACCCCTTCTCTTTTCAACATTCTTTCGGCTGCCACATTTCCCTTCCAGGGCTTCAACAGCAGGCCAAAAAAGAATTCTCATAGCACTATAGTTGTCTTTGGGCTCCCTTTGGGAAAATCACTTCCCCAACAACCTCTCTCACCTAGAGAGAGTTTCTTACAGTCCTAACAACCAAATTCTTTGGTCCATAAGATTGACAACCTTCCTCTTCAAACCACATACCTGACAACCTACTTCTTAGTCCAAAACCTTATTCAATTATGTAAGGGTGATGGAAGCAACAAATATTAGGTATAGAATAGATGATGGTAGCAACAACAAATCGTTAATTCATGGTATGGGATCAGGAAAAGTACAGGTGCATTGTGCTTCATAGGAAAAGTATTGAATATCTCAAGTTGCCTATTGGTTCCAGAGGTTCATGCAAGTTGTAGGGGTCGAAGATGGAGGGGATGGTTCTATGCATGAGTGGATGAGTGAATGATGAAAGATCCCAAAACATAGCATTTTCCCCAACCTATATTTGCATGCGCCATGATTGACACATGTCTCTCTTTGGATCTCGCTTCTCTCCACTTGGGATTCATTATCTCTTCCATGATACTTAGTATAAACCAATTATCCTCACCATAGTATTTAGGAAATAATAATATAATATTCCTTTTGAGATAAGCCCTCTAGTTTATCCCCTTTACTAGGCTCTTATACCTCCCTTTCCCTTACTAGTGGAGCTTAGTCCCCCGTACTCTTTTATCATGGTCAATCTACATGCAAAAATGTATTTTATAAATGATATGAGTGTTTACATATACAAAAATAGGATCACTAGCCTTATCATCTAGGCTCTTCAACCTAATCATCACATAAGCCTCCTATATTTTAATCGCTTGGCTCACCAGTCTATAAAACATGTTTACAATTTAGTTGGGGCTCGGCCTTGGGGTATTATACTTCCTCTCACTATTCCTCTCTCTACCCCTCCTATATTTCTCCCTCGCATCCCTCTCACACTCTATCTCTACCCCTCCTATTTGTCTTTCTCTCCCCCCCTCCTCCCTCTCTGTCTCTACTCCTCCTCTTTTTCTTTCTCTCTCCCCCTCTCACACTCTCACACACTCTATCTCTCCCCCCTCATGACACTATCTCTCCTCTATCTCTCCTACATCTACCCCCATATCTATTTTCCTCTCTCTCACTCTCACACACTCTCTACTTCCTTACTATGCCTTGATCTCTGTCCCTCCCACACACACTTTCTACCCCCCCCTATATGTCTTCCTCTCTCTACCTCCCCTCTTTTTCTTCCTCTCTCTCCCTCCCACACTCTCGCAAACACACTTTATATCCCCCATATATGTATTCCTTTGTCTCCCTCCCACACTCTCTCACACACATTTGCTATCCCCCATTTATGTATTCCTCTCTCTCCCTCCCACACTTTAACACACTCACTCTCTACCTCCATCCTTTGTCTACCTCTTTGTACTTCTCCTATTTTTCTACCACTCTCTTCCTCCCACATTCTATCACATGCACTTTATATCCCACATTAAGCTATTTATATCTCTATACCCCCCCTTGCCTCTTCACCCTCCTTCCTCTCACAATCAGTCTCACTCTCTCTCCACCCCATCCTTTTCCATCCCCCCTATGTTTATTTCTCTTCCCCCCCTCTCACACTCACACATTTTCTCTCTACCCCCTCCTCCCTCTATCTCTACCCCTCCCTCCCACTATCTCTCCTCTCTTTCTCTCCTACATCTACCACCTCTTTCTCTCTCTCCTCTATTCTCTCCCCATTTCTCTCTTTATATCTCTCTACCCTCCCTTCCCTCTATTTCCCCCCTTCATCTCACAATAAATATCACTCTCTCTCCACCCCCTCCTGCCTCTTTCTCTCTCCCTCTCCCTCTCACTATATTTCCACTCTCTCTCCCATACATCTACCCCTCCCCACTTTTTTTCCCCCCTTCCTCTCACTCTCTCTCTCTCTCTACCCACTCTCTTTGTCTCCCTATCCCTCCCTCTCACACACTCAAACACTCATTTTCCATCCCCCCTCTTTTTATTTGTCTTCCCCCTCTCTCACACTCACACATTATCTTTGTACCCATCTCCTCCCTCTATCTCTTCCCCTCCCTCCCACTATATCCCCTCTCTTTATCTCCTACATCTACCACCTATTTATCTCTCTCATTGTTAGTCTCACTCTCATTGTATCCCCCTCCCTCTCTCTCCTCTACTCTCCCCCCATTTCTATCTTTATATCTCTTTGCCCCCCTTTCCCTCTATCTCCCCCCTTCCTCTAAAAATCATTCTCACTCTCTCTCCCTTCCTCGCACTATCTCTTTTATCTCTCTCTCATACATATACCCATCCCCACTATGTCTCCCCCCTTTCCTCACACTCTCTCTCTACCTGCTCCTTTTTTAAACCTCTCCCTCCCTCTAACACAATCAAACAATCCTTTTCCAAGCCCCCTCTCTTTATTTCTCTTCCCCCCATATCACACTCACACATTCTCTCTCTACCCCCCTCCTCCCTCTATCTCCCCCCCTTCCTCCCATTATCTCTCCTCTTTTTCTCTCCTACATCTACCACCTCTTTATCTCTCTCATGTTTTTAAGTATCACTATCACTATATCCCCCTCCCCCTCTCTCCTATACTCTCCCCCCATTTCTCTCTGTATATCTCTCTATCCCCCCTTCCCTCTTTCTCCCCCCTTCCTCTCACAATCAGTATTACTCTCTCTCTCCTTGTTATTAGTCTCACTCTCACTCTCTCTTTTCCCCTCTCTATATCTCTCCCTCCATGCATCCTTCTCTTTGGTCCTAATTCTACCTCACTCTCTCTTTTCCTCTCTCTCTCTCCCTCTCCCTACCTCCTTCTCTTTTCCCCTAATTCTACCTCCCTCTCTCTTTTTCCATCTAAAGGAGAGGCATGTCTCACAACGAATAAAGGATATGTGCAACAAACAAATGTAGCCTCTCCTATAAGTTGAATGTTAAGGTTTTGTTCTTCTTCCAATGTATTACTTATATGAGTACTTATATGAACATGACCATGACCTAGACCATGAACTAGAACTATACAATCACCTATACCCCCTTAGCTCCATATAAGCCTACAAATAACCTATACTCAACCCTTAACCCCATGCACACCCAATCCCTAAGTGAAATATTCATATACCTCTTGTTTTATAATGATATTTTATGGATATGAAAATTCACCTATGGTTTAATAATGATCTCACGTGATTTAATAATGATTATGGTACGTTGATTCTACTTTTTATTTTAATAGAAGCATAATATTATAGTTGATTCGATATTATTTATTCACAATCATTGTTTGAATCCCTCTTCAAATCTCTCCCTCTCTCTCTCTCTTCATCCATATATTTCTATCCCTCCTCCCTCCTCCATCCCTTTCTCTCCCCTCCCCCCCTTCTCTCTCTCTCCTCCCCTCCAAGTCTCCTCCTATCTCTCTTTGTCTCTCTTCTCCTAGGGTTAGGTTTTCGAGATTTCTAGGGTTTTTGATATTCCTCTTTATTGTAAAAATTCCTTCAGAGCCTCATTGTAATATTCTTCTTTTGAATGAGAGCAACCATCACATCTCTTCTCAGAGATATGCTTCCACCATTCTAGCAAGCTTATTGCCGCTGCATTTTACAGTTTCGGCTTATTTCCTTATTGAATAGAAACCAGTTTTACTGTATATATGTTATTCTGTGTTAAGCATATTTTGATAATAATATGTATTCATTTTGTTCTGCAAATATATCCATATCAGTGGTATCGGAGCAGTCTTATCCTTGTCTTTCTTAATGTATGTCCCCAATGAGGTCAGGGTACAAAGAATTGGGTCTTGAGATTGTTTCCCTTTAGGACAAAATATCTTACATGCACAAATGACCTCTCATGGAAGAAGAAAATAAAGACGATGGGACAAGAGATCCCTTCAAAATTTTGCTCGAGGAAGCCCTCATGTAACAGAGGAATGAGATGATGGATAGTTTTGCACAAATCCTTCGACGGCTACCAACAGGTGATGCATATTCCTCAAACGGAGGCACCACCCCCTTCAAGGTACAAATCAACTTTGATATTCCTATATTTGAAGGTCAGATAGACTTAGTAGAAAAATGATTGAATCTTCTAGAAGGGTATTTCTTTGTCCATAACTTCTTGAATAAAGAAAATATTACTTTTGCGCTCCTCAAAGTCATCCCCCATGTCAAAGATTGGTGCAAAAATTTAAGTGAGAACAAGGAAACAAAGGAATCCTCATTATTTATAGTCGGAGACACCTGGGATTCCTTCAAGAATGCTATTAAGGAAAAATAATACCCTATTGGAAGTTATGACAACCTGTACATAAAATGGACCATGCTATGGCAGGAATGAGACCAAGCGGTGCCTGAGTTCACAAATATATTCCATAACTTGCACACAAAGCTGGGTATCAAGTATTATGAGAGAAATATGGTGCTCAAGTATTGCGATGGTATACATAGATACATCTAAGCCTAAATAAAGTTTCTGGACATCTCATCCTTGGGTGCGGCCTACTGATATGCAATCAAAATCAAGAAGAAGCTCAAACAAAAGATGCGGTAATTTGGACCTAGCGTTATAACCCTAAATTCCACCACACATGCTTACCTAGAATTAGGCTATATCATATCCCTTCTTTGCCAAAGCACTACTAAAAAAATCTTTGAAAATCCTCTTTTATAAAGGCCCAAGTGCCCTACTCCATTACTGCACACGTGTACATGCTGGCTGACCCAAAACAGCCCGCATGGACCAACAAAAGCACAAAAAAAGGAAAGTTGTTGATGGAACACAAAAGCTATGGGTGAGTTAAATGAAACTCCCAGACATGCATGGCCAAGGGTTCATCCAAATACCTATCTCCTTATAGCCTATAAAAGAAGGGGTAGGGGTCCCATTTGGAAGGAGGAAAAATATAGAAAAGAAACTCTACCCATTTGTGTATTCCCATTGTCCCAACCCTTTAGCCTTTCCTTATGATAAAGGAGAAACAAAGCAAAGAAGTTGGAGGATAGTCAAAGTGGATCCTAGGATCAGGTTCATGGAGTGGTGGTTGGTCTCAAATTTTGTAAGTTCACTCATTCAAAGTAATAAAGAAAATGCTTTTCCCATCCCAATTCATGAACTTTTTATAGTTTGATTAGTATATGTTTGGATTTCTAACCCGTTAGTATATAAGTAAGATGCATTCGTAGTTGTTTCTTGTCTTGTATGTAGGTCATCTTTGGAAGGAGTATTGCGAACAAGTAATCAAGTACAACGGAGGATCGACATCAAATGCCGGGAACAAGGTAGGTTGATATTTCCATGCATTTACTAAGAAAAGAGGATTTAAATCTAGGGATGAAGGTGAGATCGGAAGAGCGGTTCAGCAG